>PITA01012131.1:0-63461 GCA_004023965.1 Spilogale gracilis | reverse complement strand
GAGAACATAGGCAGTAACCTCTTTGACATCGGCCACAGCAACTTCTTTCAAGACACGTCTCCAAAGGCAAAGGAGACAAAAGCGAAAATGAACTTCTGGGACTTCATCAAAATAAAAAGCTTCTGTACAGCAAAGGAAACAGTCAACAAAACAAAGAGGCAACCCACAGAATGGGAGAAGATATTTACAAATGACACTATAGACAAAGGGCTGGTATCCAAGATCTATAAAGAACTACTCAAACTCAACACCCAAAAAGAAGATGAACACATCAAAAAATGGGCAAGAGACATGAAGAGGCACTTCTCCATAGAAGCTATACAAACTGCTAACAGACACATGAAAAAATGTTCAGCGTCACTAGTTATCAGGGAAATTCAAATCAAAACCACACTGAGATACCACCTTACACCAGTCAGAATGGCCAAAATTAACAAGACAGGAAACAACAAGTGTTGGAGAGGCTGTGGAGAAAGGGGAACCCTCTTACACTGTTGGTGGGAATGCAAGTTGGTGCAGTCGCTTTGGAAAACAGTGTGGAGATTCCTTAAAAAATTGAAAATAGAGCTACCCTATGACCCTGCAATTGCACTACTGGGCATTTACCGCAAAGATACGGATGTAGTGAAAAGAAGGGCCATATGTACACCAATGTTCATCGCAGCAATGGCCACAATTGCCAAACTGTGGAAAGAGCCGAGGTGCCCATCAACAGATGAATGGATAAAGAAGAGGTGGTACATATATACAATGGAATACTATGCCTCCATCAGAAAGGATGAATATCCAACTTTTGTAGCAACATGGACTGGACTGGAAGAGATTATGCTGAGTGAAATAAGCCAAGAAGAGAAAGTCAAGTATCGCATGGTTTCACTTACTTGCGGTGCATGAGAGGTAACCTGGAGGACAGTGGGAGAAGGAAAGTAAATGGGAACTAGGGTAATCCAGGGAAAGAAACAAAACAGCAGACTTTGGACACAGAAACAAACTGAGGGACTTGGAGGGAGGGGGATGGAGGGATGGGAGAGCCTGGTGGTGGGTACTGGGGACACCTAAAGCGTGGAGCACTGGGTGTGGGGAATGGGGAATGAATCTTGGAACACTGGAAAAAAATTTAAGTAACAATAAAAAACAAAGAAAAAAAACCAAAAAACCAAAACCAAAACCAAATAAATAAATAAAATCTGTAAAAAAGAAATTAATTGAAAATAAAATAAGTTTTCTTAAATTTTCAACTTTTTTGGGTAAGTTTTACCAAGGAGTGTGATTGCTGGATTGTATGGGAAGAACACATTTGGCCAAATTGTCTTCCAAAGTGGCTGTACCATTTTGCATTCCCACCAGGAATGAGTGAGAGCTCTTGTTGCTCCGTGTCCTTGCCAGTTTTTGCCGTTGTCAGTGCTCTGGATTTTGGCTATTTTAATAGGTAGGTAGAGGTATCTCATTGTTATTTATTTTCTTTTACTTTTTTAAAAAAAAGATTTATTTATTTATTTATTTATTTATTTACTTACTTACTTACTTACTTATGAGAGAGTGAGAGAGAATGCATGCAAGCTGTGGGGCACGGCAGAGGGAGAAGGAGAGAGAATCTCAAGCAGACTTCCCACTGAACACATAGCCCAACACAGGCCTTGATCATAAGAACCCTGTGATCATGACCTGAGCTGAAATCCTGGGCCAGAGGTTTACTGAGTCCCGCAGGTACTCCTCATTGTTGTTTTAATATGCAGTACTCTAATGACATTTGTTGTTGAGAATCTTTTCATATGCTTATTTGCCAGCTGTGTATCTTCTTTGGTTTGGTGTTTATTCAGGTCTTCAACCCATTTTCAAAATCAGATTGTTCATTTTCTTACTGGTCAGTTTTAAGAATTCTTTGTATATTTTAGGTAGGAGCACTTTATCATATACATATACTTTCTGCAAACTTTTTCTCCCAGTCTGTGGCATGTCTTTTTATTCTCTTGATCAAGTCTTTTGCAAAGCAGAAGTTTTTAATTTTAATAAAGTCCAGTGCATCAATTTTTTCATTCATGCCTTTTGTAGTATATCTTAAAAGTCATTACCATACAGAGAGTAATGTAGATTTTCTTCTATCTTGTCTTCTAGTTTTATAGTTTTGTGTTAGATTTAGGTCTATAATCTGGTTTGAGTTAGGGTATAAGGTCTGTGTCTAGATTCATTTTTTTGCCTATGTATGTCCAGTTGTTCTAGCACCATTTGTTGAAAAGTCTATCTTTCCTCCATTATATTGCCTTTCTTCCTATGTCAGGGATCAGTTGAGTACATGTGGGTCTATTTATGGGTTCTCTATTCTGTTCTACTGAAGTATGTGTCTGTTCTTTCACCAATACCAGACTGTCTTGATTGTTGTAGCCTTATAGAAAGTCTTAAAGTTGGTCAGTCTTCCAACTTTTTTTTTCCTTCCATATTACATTGGGTGTTTTGGGTCTTTAGCCTCTACATATAAACTTTACAATCAGTTTGATGCTATCCAAAAAATAACTTGTTAGGATTTTGACTGGATCTGTAGATCAAAGTAAGAAGAACTGAAATCTTGACAATATTGATCCTGATTATTTTTTTAAGTTTAGCTTTGTTCAGCCAGGCATGATCTTATTATATCATATGATAACCCCATGGGATAAGCTAACAGCAGAAACCAAGGTTCAGAGAAGCTGGGTAATTAGTTCAAGGTCACAGGGTTGGAAATGATAGAGACAGGATTTAAGTGCAGATCTGCTAGGCCCATAGACCTTGCTTTGAGACAGTTTCCAAGGTAGTATCATGTGTGCTTCAGGGAGAAGGCTCTGGTGCCAATATAGCAGGATTTAAACCTTGGCTCTGGCACTTGCTGGTTGTGTTGACCTCTCTTGCTTCAGATTTCTCATCTATAAAATAGAGTGATAATAATAGTACCTACTTCATAGAGTTGTTTGGGGGATTAATGGAACTGGACATGGGCAGTGATGTGAACAGTGCCTAGAATATATTAAGAGCTTAATGAATTTTAACTAATTCTAGTATGCCCATTCCCTGTTGGCCATAATGCACTTTGGAACCTGGGTCTTAGCATTTGGGCAATTCAGACTAAATATTGTAGAAAGGGCAGTGATCATCTGGCATGTCTAGAACAATGCCTACACATTGGTCCTTAGAGAGCTTTGAGCCTAATAGGGTTGAGCCTATGTGATAGTGCAATATCTTTAATTCCAAAGTTTGATAAAACCCTTAAAATGCAAATATGTCTGCAAAAGACAGATCTTGCCTTGAAAATTTTCTAAGGTATAGATGACTGGTATGACTGGTATGAGATGACTGGTATGAGATATTTTTCTCAGCTCAAAAAGACTATGTACCAGAATTTGGGATCAGGGGCAGAACAGAAAGGAAAAAGACCAGAGACACTAAAGACAGTCTTCACTACTAGGTATGTAAAAGAAACAGCATTAACAAAACCAAGTCTATTCTAGATCTAGACCAGTGTCTCTTGATCTTTCTTTCACTGGCACATGTTTAAAGAGAAAATTAAATTGAATTTAGATTAATGAATTAATTAAATTAAAATGAATTTGATTTCTCCCTGATAAGAGAAAATGAAAACTCAAATACTAAGAAATGGTATTTTGTTACAAATATTATCATTACAAATACTATTACACTATCAAATATCTGAGATTTTTTTTCACAACCTGCTTTCCCACCAAGAAGCAGTTATTATCCCCTTGGGAGTGATAAAGCCCCTGTTGAAAGGCATAATCTATATTATAGTTGCCTCATCTCCCACATGAATTATTGTGATAGACTCACAACTGGGCTTGATACCTTTAAAACTTTTAAGTTGATCTACAGACCAAAGGACTTTTGATGGAAGTTTATTTTTGGTTTGAGACTGGTAGAAGAGGATGAATTTTGGGATTCTCTTTAACATTTCCTTGTTACTTTGTTTTTAGTTGGATTTTATATATTTGGATTGAGTATGACAGTATGACAGCCATTAGACTGTCATGAGATTATGACTAAATTCTGTAGCATCTGATTTTGAGTCTCTGTCAAGGGCTGCTTGTTGCCTAATTCCTCTGGCTTCTTATGACCCATCCATGATAGCCAGGCCCGTCACTTTGCTTTGCTCTGCATTTCAGTTCTTTTTTTCTTCTGTAGGATTCTGAGATCTGTCCTGAGTACACAAAAGATGCTCAAGGAATACTTCTACTCTTAAAAACTCTGGTATCTTGAGTAAATCGTTCATGTTAGAAGTCACCAAGGAGACCTTACCTTCATCGTCTGTTGCCATAGGTAAGCTGCCAGCTGTAGCAGGGAGATTGGACTGGCCTGGATTCCATGAACCATTAGAATCTTAAAAACATGTTTTGGGGCACAGAATTGAATTGTTAGCTTTTTACTTTGCCAATTATGGACAAAATACTAGGGACTATCTCATATAGTTACATCATTTCATAAAAGGAAGGAAGGATATTTATGCACTAAATGAATAGAAATGACATAATCTTAAAGTATACAGTCCTGTAAATTAAATAAATTTAACTTTGTAGAAAGCTCATTGGATTTTTCTTACTGTTTCTAATTTTTCTACCCATGAGTGAAAACTGGCATACACTAACGGGGTGCACTGATCAGCTGCATCCTTCCCTTATTTGGTTCTCTCTAATATCTCTTTCTTACTTATTATGGAAATGGACCAGTGGCCCCAAACCATATTTAAAAATCCATTACAGTGGCAAATAAAATTATTTTAAAGTTAAGAGTCTTTATTCTAATCATTTCCCTATCCATATTATTACATATAGTTGAGAGTCAAGTAGGGAATGTGCTCTAGTGCAAGTATCAGATTGACTTTTGGATCAGAACCCTATCTATACTTATAGCCTTTTCTTGTTTTATCTAAAGACTTTAGTAAAATGATGATATAATGAATACAATATTTATAGCAGTTGACATTTTCTTCAAAAATTTAATTTATGAATACTGAATTTACCTAGTTTCATTCAGAAGATTTAGATATAAGAAGCTCTTTGTCTGTATTTCTGCACCATTGTTACTGTTGCCAGGAGTCCTGGAGAACATGGAAGCCAAAGACAGAGAATGCGATAAGCTCTTGCCCAAATAACAGAACATTGACTCTGTTGTCCTCAAGGAAAGATGAGGCTTATAAAGTTACCACAGAAATTTCATATATTAATTTTGGTAGGCAAGGGACTGGAAGCAGTGGCCAGCTGTCTTCCCACTTTGCTTTCTGGAGCCAGCTGAGGTCTCTGCAATTTCAAGTAACACTTGATTTGTGAAATACATGACAGACAGCCCTTCTGGACTGCTCCAAATATGTGTGAAGTTCCTTCCTTCCTTCCTTCCTTCCTTCCTTCCTTCCTTCCTTCCTTCCTTCCTTCCTTCCTTCCTATTTTCTTTCTTTCTTCTTTCTCTCTTTTTATGTGTGAAGTTTCTATACATGTACAAAGTTCCAAGGGCAAGATATTTATTTCTCCTCTAGGTGGATTGTGTGTGATCAAGACATCAGAGATAACATTCTCTTTGTATCAGGCCATTTTAAAGCTCAGGGCAACTTTGTAGGCACCTCTGAAGCTCAGTTCCATGTCCCTAACTCAGAGGCCTGTCTTGAGGAGTTTTATTGGATAAATGAATCTTAACCCTCAGCTAACTGGACATCTCAATTAAAGAGAACATTCTGGTTTCTAAATCATACCTCTCACCTTAGATGTTACTTAGGTGTAAGGTATAGAAATAGTTGAACATTACTATATATAACCTTTAAATGAATTCTACAGTTATTGCTCTCTATTTCTGAACATTTTAATATGAACATTTTTATAGCAAAACAGCAAAATATTTAGTAGCTTTCTAACTAACCTTCTGCCAGATTTGTCTAATTCTGGTTTTTTGTTTCTTGCAAATGAAGACACACTGAATGTTTGATCTCTGCTCTATCTTGCTGCCAAAGTCTACTATTGAACTGGCAGTATGGCATTGTTTGAGGTCTATAAAATAGCCAGCAGAAGACAGAAAGTATGGTAGATTGGGGTAGACTCACCAAGTGGGCGTGCTATCATGATATGCATCTAGAGACGTAAGGGTATAGGCAAGGGGAGGTACTCTGTGAATGGCATATTGGGAAAGATCATCACTTTGATTCCAGCTTGTAGAAATGTTCACCTGGAAGCAGTTAAAGGTCAACTATGGAGAGGTTCCTTTAAGAATTTTACATGTTTTTGAGGAAGATAAAATGGTTGAGGGAGAAATGTGTTCCTGTTCAGAGTCTGTGCTGCCCCTTATTATCTATGGTTCACTTCTCTGTGACTTAGCTTTCTCATCTATAAAAAGGGAGCTATTGGGAAGTCTTTGCTGTCATTCAGGAGTGTAGACTGACAGAAGCTCTGCTGTCAGAAATATGTAGTCTTCAACTGTGGGTGGTGGTCTGATCCAGTTACCTGGAAGGGGAAGAGCATGGAAGAGTTACTGACAGAGACTTTGAAGTGACTCCTACCACTTGCATGTGTGGCTTCATCTCATCACGGGTCCACATCTCACTGCACAGTAGGCTGTGGAATAGGGATTAGTTGCATGCTCAGGGAGAAGAAGAAAACAACATGGGTTTCAGTAAAGAGTCAATGTTGAATTCCAAATGTTTTGTGCTTAACAGAGTGTTGTTGTTGTTGTTGTTTTTTGTTGTTGTTGTTGTTGTTTTTTTTTTACTATGACCTCCCAGCTTAATGTACTCTGTATACTCAGAAAACATTCTTTTATTTACTTGTTTATTCATGACATGGGTATTTGTTAAGATCTACCATGTGCGTTTATCTGGCCCAGTTCTGGGAGCTAAAATGAAGATGACTTTGATTATTTATTTACTCTTGGTAGCAAAAGACAGAGACTTCAAAATTTCAAAACATATAAGTGTTGTGTTGCATCATAACCTATAATTGAAAGCAGAAGTCATGCGAAACCCTCGTTTCTTTTGCATCAGTCTTATACATCTTCCAGATTTCCTTTCTGACTTGGCACAGTTCTGAATGAACACACAGCGAGCATTCAAATATATCTGTTGATTAACAGTGTATTTATTTGATCAAGGAATGAGTGTGCCTGAAACCCGTTAATAAACATGAGTCACTTTCTCCACTATGTTCCCTGATAGGATTTGAATTCTAAGAGAATATTTTGGTTTTTATTAGGGATTTTGGCTAAATTCATTGACCAGTTCATTTAGTACTGTGTAGACAGGACCTTTAGTTCTTGGGGTAATGGATCTTATGGGACCAATTTAGTTTTATTCAGGAAAGCAAATTTCCCTCCTCTGAATGAGATCTGATTTTCATTAGATGGGGTTGCTACAAGATTATTTAGTGAAAGTAGTGTCTAGAAGCTTCTGACTCAGTTCAAATTAAGCTTCTTTTCGCCCACCTGCATCCATCCCTACGGTGCCCGAGTCTGGAAGCAGGCTAGAATTCCATTTGGGAAGCTACCATTAACATAATTTTGCCCGAAAACTTAGCTCTCTATGGAAGACAAATGAAAGGATGGATACTTGGGCATGACTTTCTCAGAAGAATAAATTAAGGATTAATATTGTATTCCAACTAGAGCTGGCCAGTAATTATTCTTTGCACCATGCTTTCTCAAATAACATAATCCTTGGGTGAATTACAGAAATAAAAGGAAGCAAGGAGAGAACTAGACTAACTCAGGGGGGCAAGTTGCACAGGAAAATATGCTGAACCACCTAAAGCATATTTTAATTAGCCACAGGGGAGCAAGCACTAAATTAGCTATGCTTTTGATTCAAGACACCTTGAAGCAGCTAGAGGGATTTCGGGGTTGAATAGCTTTAATTTTGTCCAAAAAAACCATTATATTACACATCTGTTGGTGGTTAACAGATCTTCAACATGTCTAAAAGATTGAAAATATTGTATATTTAAGGGATATAACTTTGGATTCTCTGCTTTTTCATGAATTCAGTGGTAGGAAGGAAAACTTATTAGAAATGAGGCCTCCAGAACTTTTAGAACATTCTAAGAAAAAAATTCCATCAACCTTCATAGCACCTGGAGGAGACTCAACCACCTAGGGACACTTTAAATATTCCCTCAGCCTCGGCGCTATGTAAGCAGAAGAGTATGCTTGTAATAACTGGGTAGCTAAAACTGTTGATCTTTGATGGCTCTCAATTTCATATCATATACTGTCTCTTCTCATCTGGGTAGTTATCTCTTTAGCAGATCTTACAGGAGACTGGAGTTGGGGAGAAAGTTGTGTATGGATTGGGAATGGGGGTACATGGCAACTCAGAATGTCTTCTCTGGAAAGGCTGGTTGTTAGAGCAAAGAAGCATCTAGAAGTGACTTTCATAACTGTTAGGCTGCTGCCTTCAATTACCCTGTAAATCGTCTTGGGGTTGCTCATCTCCCCATTGGGGATTTTGGGCTTTGGGAAGTCCCTGGAAGAGATGCAGTGCTTCTCAATGTTGGCTGCATGTTTGACTCTCTTAAAGAGCTTTTAAGAAATAAAGATGCCACGACTCATTCTCAGATATTTAATTCAATTGATTTTGGGTGCAGCTACGCGGAGTGTATTTAAAATGGTCCTCAGGTGATTGCCGTGTGGTCAGCATTCACCTGAGGCCACAGAGACAGTACAGCTTTGTATTTCCCAAGGCCCCAGGGGACAGTCACACACTAGATAAGTTGCTTTCTTCCATAGTCATTGGTAGTTTGTCTCTTTCAAATCCCAATTTAATTTTTCTGCCCTTATCACTGACTCTTCTGTTAGTAGACATTTTTAGACTAGGTGTAGCATTGTTCCTTAACGTTGGATAGTTCCCATTTTTTTTCAGTTGATCTACATTTTTTATAGTATGCTATGTCAACTACTGCAATTAGCTCACCAGTGGCTGATTAGGGTCAGGTTAACTTCTCAATGATGCTTTGGGTTATTTTATGGTTTAGTTTGTTTCCAGTAGCCAATGACATGTGAAATAAAATTTGGTGTGTATTATGAAGAAATTATAACAGTAAAATCAGACATGAGAAGTTCAGTGATTCTACAGTGAAAATATCCAAACAACATCTCTACCTAAACCTTTTCCAGTCACTGGCCCCATTCTTTTTAGGGTAAACATGCCTATTTGTATGATAAAGTTTATATAAACCATACTTTGTAAATGAAGTTGGAATAAGTTCCTATGCAGTACTAAGTTGACTCACTGATCTAACCTTGTATATTTGCATTAGGTTATGATCTTCATTCATAATTCAGTAGTTTCCAGTATCTTATATAAGACTAAATCATCTTAGTTTCCTATTAGGTAGAGCCACTTCTTTGCTAGATCTGAATTTAGGGAAATATTCTTAAGAAAATCCAGTTCTAAACATCAATAATCAGCAATAAAGTGAAAAGGTTGGGAACCTATTATTTTCTTTGCTAAAAAAATTATTATAGGATTTATTTGGGGATTAAATTTACTTAGATTTTTAAGGTGGGTCACACTCAGGAGAGGGTGGTAGTTTATTGATTCTATTCTACAAGGAACAGCTGGGAAAGTTTCCATGAGAAACTTTATTTCAATTGCACATAAAACAATAAAGTTTATAAGGGCTTTAATCAATTAGTAGGTGAAATGCTTGGTTAGTTTGTATCCTTCTGGAGATAACAGGCCTGGGGAAGTGGGTGACAGCAGGAAGAAAACCTAGGAGTGAGGTGTATCAGTAGACTGGGAATGGAGGAAACAACCTGGGATTGGTTCTAGCACTTGCTTCATGTGAGAGATGACCTGATTGAGTTTAATTATGCCTCACTTTCCTTCCAGTACCAATAGTCTAAGTTGTGGTTCACTACCGCATTTTGTGTCTTTGTTTTTGTGTATCAGATCTTCACCTCCTCATGCTTAGGACCAGTATTACAATGGTCTTAAATGCTGATGGCCTATAGGATGGTGTTTCTTATTTTCCTTGTTAAGTTCACTGGTGGTCTTTAAAGAATATTTAATTTTTTAATTTTTGCAAATATTTATTTATTTATTTTTAAGAGAGCATGCGAGCAAGTGAGCAAGCATAACTGGGGGGAGGAGCAGAGGGAAAGAGTAAATCCTTAAGCAGATTTCTGCTGAGTTCAGAGCCACATTTGGGGCTCAATCTCGCAACCTCGAGATCATGACTTGTGCTAAAATCAAAAGTTGGATGCTGAACCAAATGAGCCCGAAAGTCCCCTGAATTTTTAAATTTTTAATGAAAGCATGCTTCTTGCCATCTTCTCAGAACATCTTAGGAAGGGGATGGTCACTGACTGCCTTAGAGGAAGGGTTGTGGGTCACAGGGATTTTAAAGAGATGAGGGCATTGATGAGAACATGGAGAAGTGCGGTAGAAATTAGGAGTAGGATTGTAGTGGTTTTATTTAAAGATTTCTTTCCTTGTCTCTGCATTTGAAATTCACACAGATGTCAAATCAGTATTATTATTATTTTTAGAACAAGTTCATAAATTGTAGTTGTTGCTTTGAAGCTTTTCCCAAGCACTTGAAAATAAAGATTACTGAGAACAAATCTAGAAGTCAGTCTACCTGAGTGCAGCTATGCCAACTACCCAGACTGTAATGGGTTGATGTCAGATTGGTGATCAGAGCATGAACAAAGATTTCTATTTTTCCTAATGCCTTGCTGGCTCTCCTGGGTACTACCAAAGCCAAATTGAGGAGGTCTTAGGGGTGTGGCTACAAAGCTGGCCTGAATGTGGAATCCTTTGAAGTTTCTCTGGGAATTTTTTTGTTGCTGTTGTTTCTATTCCATGGAAAGCCAGGACGACACCCTGCTCCCCATGCAGCAGCAGGTAGGAAAGGAATTCAGCCAGAAACATGGACAGGACCAGCAGCCCCATCACCAAGAGAGCAGGTTTGGGGACATTGTCATCTGAAGTTATATTAGGGTTGAATGAAAAACTTTTCACAAACCTGGAAAACATTGTATTACAATGAGTTAGTCTGCCCTTTTAAAAACTTTTTTTCTTAAAGCTACTTAATAAATGACTCTTTTGATCAGTTTGTTTTACTTTAATAATACAGTAAAATCAGTGGATATGTTGACAGGCTGGGGGAGTTGGGACTAACTCAAGGACATTTTAATTTTCCCCCCCTACTTTTTCCCTGCCCTTTTGTTCACTGACTACTTCACTGGGCCAGACATCCTTCTCCCACGTGCCTCATGACTCCCTTTGACACTGAGATCCCTCACTGTCACTCACTTCCTGGGGAGTGTGACATGGTCCTGAGCTCTTTGATATGGTCCTTCATTCTGCCTCCTGCCTCCTGCCTCCTTATTAAGATGGTGGGATAATGTACTGTTTCTTCAGAGCTTGTTAGAGGAGGAGCTAATCTAGTAAATTAATTCAGGATGAAGTGTTCATGGACCACAATGGTTTAAAGCAAGGACATACAAAATTTTCTTTCTTTTTTTTTTTTAAGATTTTATTTATTTGTTTGACATAGAGAGATCACAAGTAGACAGAGAGGCAGGCAGAGAGAGAGGAGGAAGCAGGCTCCCTGATGAGCAGAGAGCCCGAAGCAGGCCTCAATCCCAGGACCCTGAGATCATGACCTGAGCTGAAAGCAGAGTCTTTAACCCACTGAGCCACCCAGGCACCCCAAAATTTTCTTTAAAAACTTTGATAGTAGGGACGCCTACTGAGAGGTGGCTCAGTCATTGGGCTTCTGCGTTCAGCTCAGGTCATGATCCCAGGGTCTTGGAATTGAGCCCTGGATCGGGCTCCCTGCTCAGTGGGAGGCTTGCTTCTCCCTCTCTCACTCCCCCTGTTTGTGTTCCCTCTCTAGCTGTGTTTCTCTCTGTCAAAAAAAAATCTTTAAAAATATTAAAAATAAACAAAAATAAAAATAAAAAAATTTGATAGTAAATAATTTAGGCTTTGTGAGTCATGTGGTCTCTATCACAACTACTTGACTCTGCCATTTTGAGAAATCAGCTATAGACAATACAGCATACCTCTGTTCCAGTAAACCATATTCATGGAATACTAAAACATGAATTTCATATAGTTTTCATTTGCCATAGGATGTTTTTCTTCTCTTGAATTTTTTCAACCATTTACAAATGTGAGAACTATTCTTCACTCACATACTACACAAACATAGGCAACAAGCTGGATTTGGCTGTAGGGCCATAGTTTGCTGACCTCAGGTCTAAAGTATAAGTTCTTTCAGATTATTTCCCCATATATACTGGGAGATTACATTTCTTTAATAAAAGAAGCAATTAGCAATTTCAGGTCTTGTGTGTATGAGGGCTAGAGAGGAAGCTGTCAACAGCTCTCAGTCATAGCTCAGAACCCACTGCCTGTCACTCTTGCTTCCTTAAGACCAGCTAGGGAAGGAGCCCCATCTATTAAGTGCCTCTGGTTATCCCTGTATAAATAAGCTCCATGGTTGAGTAGGTTTCACTGAATAAACAACTCATACTTCTCATTAAATTCTAGAGCCCAGAAGGTTCTGATTCACAGTGCGTGCCAATCATGGAGCTCTACTCATTTATCTTTGGAAATACTGCCAATTCTTCCCTTTTCTTGAGTCCTGCTGTCCTGCTATAACACTTGTCCACGGTAGCCTACCTTTCTTATTTCCTTCTTCTTTAGAGTATTAGAGTATGCCAACAGTTGAAGTATGTAACAACTTAAAAATCCCAGGGCATAATAAGTAAAGGTTTGTCATGGTCCAGGGCTGATTGATGGCAATGGGCTGGTGGAATGCAGGTTGGGGGAGATGTCTCTGCTTCATTCATTTCCTCAAGGACCCAGCTTCTTCACTTAGTGGTTTTGTTATTCCCCAAGACCTTGGAGTATCCTATTGGACTTCATCTGAACAGCAGATAACAGAATATATAGAGGATCTAATGAGGGGTGCTTAGGGGCCAGGCCAGCTGAAGCTGTTGCCATAAGCCTCAGTTCCTCTCTTCGAGGACCTTTCTTGTGGCATTGTTTGGACTTTCTCACAGCATGGCAGGTGGATTCCACAAACAAATGCTCCCAAAAAAGTCAGGAATGAGAAATTGCCAGTCTTTCAAATCCTAGGCCTGGAAAGGGGTACAGTGTCCCTCCTGTTGTATTCTATTGGTTATGCATCACATGGATAGCTCCAATTAAATCAGAGAAGAGACACCTTACCTTTTCTAAAAGAGAAAGTTCAGAGAATCTGCAGCCAGCTTGAATCTACTGGAATGTCGTTTTGAGAGTTAGTCTGAGTGAGTGCAGGTGCATGATACGAACACAGAAGTCCATCTCTATCCACATTCACTGTGAATTCGGCATCAGCCATTCTGGGAGCATGTTGGAGCTGCAAGTTGATGTCTACAGCAAGGCTTAGCAAACTTCAGCCTGTGAGTCATACCTAGTCATGGTCTATTACTGTAAATAAATGTTTATTGAAATCCAGCCTTCATCAGTCATATCTATATAGTTTGTGGCTGCTTTGGGGCTTCAGCAGCAGAGTTAAATAGTTGTAATTAAAGGCTATAGGGCCTGTAAAGCCTAAAATATTTACTCTTTGACCTTTATAGAGGAAGTTTGCTGATGCCTGTTAAGAGAACCAAAAAAAAAAGAAAATCCCCATCATTAGGACTGAGTATTTTTTTCTTGAAAAAGCAGGATTTGACTTTGTGATTGTTATGAGGACAAGCATAATACTAAGGATCATGAGTTGCTCTGGTTTTGATAACAGAGCTCATCAAAATGTGCAGGTTGTACATTTTTATCATCAAATCACTCAAATCTCTGGCAGGATGGAATTTTCTGGTAATCTGAGTGTGTCCGTTCTTGGCAATCCCTGCCCAGAACCTGACAGCAAGCTGTATGTTCCCTTTCACCATTTTTCTCAGCACCCTCCAACTCCATTGCTTGCAACTATGGTTACAGTGGGCAGGACTGTGGGTATGTTTTTCCAACCTGACACTGCATGGGGCTGATTAAGGAAGCTTCTGAAGCTTGAGTTGGTCTGGACTTTGCTGTGGGTCTTCTCAGACATCTTGTACATTATTGTTGGTGGAGAAGGATCTTTATCACTTGACATCCTTTATTTTATTTTTATTTTTTTAAAAGATTATTTATTTGATAGAGAGAGTGTGTGCATGCGTGAGTGGGGGAGGGGCAAAGGGAAAGGGAAAGAAAATCTTAAGAAGACTTCCTGCTGAGCAGGGGGCCCCAATGCAGAGCTCAATCCCATGACCCTGACATCATGACCTGAACCAAAACCAAGAGTCAGATGCTTAACCAACTGAGCCACCCAGGTGTCCTGACACCCTTTCTTTTGAAGTGAAGTTCCAAGCACTGGCCTTATGTTTTCTTTTTGTTCTTAAAGTCATTTCTAAATTATTTGTATTAGTGGCATGTGTGTGTATGTGCTGTAAGGATAAATTAAAAAATGAAGAATAATCACTCTAGATCTATAGAATAGATCTATAGAATGATCACTATTAGAATAATCTAATCACTTCTTTACAATTGACATTTGGAATTCTTTTTCTTTCTTTCTCATTTTCCTTCTCTGTGAAGCAGCTCTTAAACCAAATATTCACAGAAAAATCCACATTGAAAATTCACATGTAAAAGGCCTGACTTTAGGAAGCCTAAGAGTCACTTTTCAAACTTTCTCTCTCTCTGTCCTTTTCTGTCCCTCTTTCTCCTTCTGCAAGAACAGAGAGGGATTATGGTCACCCTAGTGGCTTGGAAACCCAGTTAGATTACATGTGCTGTGTTCTATTTATTTCACGGGTCCCGTGGATGACGTCTACAGGCACGTGGAGGAAGGTCTTTGCTTAATTTAGGCTTTATCATCTCACTATTCGACACCAAGTAATAAACAGAAACCTAAGATTTCACTCCCCAGGGAAACTGTAGATTTGAAGGTATTCAGACTGATGCTCTCTGCTTTCTCTAAACTCCACATCAACATGAAATTATGTGTTCTCCATTACTTTATTATTATTTTGCAAATTCTAACCTTTTTAAAAATTTTGTCCCTTTGGTGTTAATCTGGAACAGGCTATTAGTCCAAAACAGCTGAAACATTCACTGATTAGATTCCTTGACACTTTATAAATGTTTAGCAGAAACCAGAATCATAGAAGTGCATGTGAGGTACATTCCCCATACCACCTTAGGCCCATTAGGTCAAGCCAGGTCAATATCAGCACAGGCTGTAACTATGTTATGACCCCTACATTCATTGGCTTCTATGAACTACATTTGGAATAGTAGAGAGACTTTACAGGCAAAGGAAAGTGGCAGGGGAGAGGAGTATAGGACTTAACAATATGGGAACATGGGTTTTGGGAAATGCATCCCTCCTGTAAAACAAATGTGTATGTTCACTCCTTAAGAGACCATGAAAGCATGCCAGAAGGTTCTTATAAGTAAACATAGCTATTCCTATGCTCACAATCAGGGAATTTCCCTCTTCTACCTGCAGACATTTCTATCCTTTCCTTTCACAGGAAGCCAGAATAATCAACTGAATCAGTCTGAGCCATTAGTAAGGTGACCAATGCTATATCCAAATTACCCTGACATTCATTCCCTGGGATGTTATTTAGCACATTAGTCCAGTTGAGATTTACTTATTAATGCTTTAGTATAGTAAAAAAAACGTTTAAGTCTCTTTCAAAATACTGAACACATTGCATAAAGTGTTTCTGCTTTAGAGGAATTGTTTTCATCCTTGGTATCTTTAAGTAAGAATGAGGACTCAGTCCTGAGTATAACACTTTGCAGGTAGGGCAGTAGGACAAAGAGATGGCAGATGTCTGGCTTGAGTTTCTGAGCTGGATTTTAGTCAAGGCATTCCTTTCTTCCTTTCTCTTTCCAGGTCTTCCTGGTCTTCCTTCCCCAATCCTCGACCGGATTATCTCCATTAATCCCTGTCACACTCCAGGTCAGCATCTAAACAGACCATGGCCTTTAGCTCTAGCTACTAAAGATCCTGACTCTTCCTCTTTCCTTGCAGAGTCTCCTGGGCAGAGTTGTCCTATGTCTGTGTATTAGAAGGGCAGTTGATTTCTAACAATTTTCTAGTGATTTCTCTTAGGCAGATGCTCACTCTTTTGGGGCCTGGTGTTAGCTGGATTCAGGGCTGAGAGAAGAGAGTGAAGCTACTTTGTGTGAGGCAGAAAAAGAAATTTGTTGGGGTGCCTGTGTGGATCAGTTGGTTAAGGATCTGACTCTTGATTCCAGCTCAAGTCATGATCTCAGCATCCTGAGATTAAGCCCTGTGTCAGGCTCTGTGCTCAGAGGGGAGTCTGCTTGAGACTTTTTTCTCTCTGTCCCTCCCCTGAGCTCATGCTCTCTCTCTCTCTCTCCCTCTCTCTATCACTCTAAATAAATAAATAAATAAATCCACTCAATATCTATCTATATCTATCTATCTCCACTCAGCCATCAAAAAAATATATGTATGTATGTATGCCACATCTTCTTTATCCATTCGTCTGCTGATGGACATCTGGGTTCTTTTCATATTTTGGCTATTGTGGACATTGCTGCTATAAACATTGAGGTGCAGGTGTCCCTTCTGAATCACTATGTTTGTATCCTTTGGATAAATCCTAGTAATGAAATTGAAATTGCTGGGTTGTAGGGTAGCTCTATTTTTAACTTTTGAGGAACCACCATATTGTTCTCCAGAGTGCCCAAACCAGTTTGCATTCCTACCCACAGTTTGCATTCCTGCCAACAGAAGTTTCCCCCTTCTCTGCATCCTCGCCAACATCTGTTCTTTCCTGAATAAAATAAGTGTTCTTGAAAGAGGCTCCACCTTGATTGAAAAATCACACTGTGGCTAGTATCAGGACCTGGGATGGAGAGTAGAGAGGAGGCCGAGTGTGAGGAGGGCTGGAATGCAGGAGGGAAGTAAGAGTTTTGGAGGGTCCACAGTTTTAGACACTCCTGCATTTTAGTCCCTGCAACAACTTCCTTGAAGATGGCATTATTTTCTTTAGCTTACAAATGAAAAGAATAAGTCTTTTCATACAAATAGGAAAAACAAGGCACTGAAAGATACGCACTACCATTAGATACCCAGGAGTGGTGGGCTGAGGGGAGGAAAAGTACATGAAAGGGAACACGATGTCCTAAAGAACAAATTTTCTATTTCCTGACTTGTCTTGGGATGGCTGTGATGGTTGTTGGAACTGGGGGAGGAAAAGGGAAGGATTAGGTGAATGGGGTGGGGGAGACAGATCAGATCAGGGAAAGGGAGAAACCTGACAGAGGAGAGAAAGAAAAGTAGCAAAGAAAGGGGAGTGGGAAGGAATGAAAGAAGGGCTTAGGGGTGCAGTTAGATATTCATATCTATCGATAGGGAATTTCCCTTTATGCTCTATCTGAACAGAATAAATTCAGTAAGATGTCATATTTGAAATGCAGCAAAAATATTGTGCATGGTCTGGAATTGGTTTTAAAAAAATCAGAACAGTCTAGGAGAGATTCTTTATTTTTCTGACTTAAAAAAGTTGCAGATAAATGTGCTTCTGATCAGAGGGAAGCAGGGAGAGGGCACTGGGCCAAACATATGTAGGCAGGTGCTGTACAACTTCTCCACACAGCTCTGCCAAAGCACCCTATGAGTGACCTTGGCACTTAATGGAAAAAGCGTGTTTTTCTGTGCACACATTAGGAGGAGGACAAGACCTCCCAGCTGATCTGGATTTGATATCAAGACAATATGTGAGCATATCACTCTTAAAGTGTCAGAATGGGCAATTCCCTTTTCATGTTTTGTTCTGCCCCATGCCTCTACCCAAATTCACTCCAATGCCCTGGTTGTAGCTTATCCAACAACAAAGAATGGGAGCTTTTTTATCTCCCAGAATAATGAGGCTGCTGAGCATCAGTGTTGGCGGGTTTCGAAAAAATAACAGAAAATAAGTCTGTCTCTTGGCCCACTCCCATAAGCAAAACTTGCTGCATTGTGCCTTAACTTTCTGTGGTTAGCAGACAGAAGGTCAGGGAAGTGAAGCATAATGAGGTGGAATGTATTTATGCTATCTCAGAGCAGGTATAGTGGAGGGTTTCAGCTTTTGTCAGTGGGTGTCTTAGTTTCCTAGGTTTGCTGTAACCAGTTACCATAAATTGGGTGGCTTAAAACAACAGAAATTTATTCCCTCACAGTTCTGGAGACAAGAAGTTCAAAACCAAGGTGTCAGCCACTATGCTCTAAGACTCTGGGTAGAATCCTCCCCTGCCTCTTCCTAGCTCCTGACAGTGGTTGTTCATCATGACATTCTTTGTCACATGGTACTCTCTGTCACTGTCCTCACGTGATTTTTTTCCTCTTTTATAAGAACAGCAGTCATATTGGATCAGAGCCCACTTTATTGGCCTCATATAGACATGATCCTATCTGCAAAGACCCTTTTTCCAATTAAGGTCACATTTCAGGTACCAAGGGTTAGAATGGCAACATCTATTTTTATTTATTTATTTATTTATTTATTTATTTATTTATATTTTTTATTAACATACAATGTATTATTTGCTTCAGGGATATATGTCTGTGAATCATCAGTCTTACACAATTCACAGGACTCACCATAACACATACCTTCCCCAATGTCTATAACCCAGACACCTTATCTTTCGCCCTAACCCCCAGCAACCCTCAGTTTGTTTCCTGAGATTAAGAGTCTCAAATAGTTTGTCTCACTCCCTGCTCCCATCTTGTTTCACTTTTTCTCCACAACCCCTTGCCCTGCCTCTCAAATTCCTCATATCACAGAGACCATATGATAATTGTCGTTCTCTGATTGACTTATTTCACTCAGCATAATACCCTCCAGTTCCATCCACATTGTTGCGAATGGCAGGATTTCATAATCTTTATCCATTCATCTGTCGATGGATATCTAGGTTCTTTCCATAGTTTGGCTATTGTGGACATTGCTGCTATAAACATTCGGATGCATGTGCCCCGTCGGATCAGTACGTTTGTACCTTTAGTGTAAATACCAGTAGTACAATTGCTAGGTCATAAGCTAGCTCTATTTTCAACTTTTTGAGGAATCTCCATACTGTTTTCGAGAGTGGCTTCATCTCTCACCAAGAGTGTAGGAGAGTTCCCCTTTCCCTGCATCCTCCCAACCTCTACTGTTTCCTGACTCATTAATTTTAGCCATTCTGACTGGTATAAGGTAGTCTCTCACTGTGGTTTTGATTTGTATTTTCCTGATGCTGAGGGATGTTGAGCACTTTTTCATGTGTCTGTTGGCCATTTGGATGTCTTCTTTGGAGAAATGTCTGTTCATGTCTTCTGCCCATTTCTTGATTGGATTATCTGTTCTTTGGGTTTTGAGCTTGAGAAGTTTATAAATCTTGGATACTAGCCCTTTAACTGATATGTCATTTGCAAATATCTTCTCCCATTCTGTCAGTTGTCTTTTGGTTTTGTTGACTGTTTCTTTTGCTGTGTAAAAACTTTTGATCTTGATGAAGTTCCAATAGTTCATTTTTTTTTTCTTTGCGTCCCTTGCCTTTGGTGATGTTTCTAGGAAAAAGTTGCTATGGCTGAGGTCAAAGAGGTTGCTGTCTCTGTTCTCCTCAATGATTTTGATGGATTCTTGTCTTACCTTTAGGTCTTTCATCCATTTTGAGTCTATTTTTGTGTGTGGTGTAAGGAAATGGTCCAGTTCCATTATTCTGCACATGGCTGTCCAATTTTCCCAAAACCATTTGTTGAAAAGACTTTTTTCCATTGGACATGTCAAAGATGAGTTGACCATACAGTTGAGGGTCCATTTCTGGGATATTTTGTTCCATTGATCTATGTGTCTGTTTTTGTGCCAGTACCATACTGTCTTGATGAACACAGCTTTGTAAAAGAGCTTGAAGTCTGGAATTGTGATGCCGTCAACTTTAGTTTTCTTTTCCAACATTCCTCTGGCTCTTTGGGGTCTTTTCTGGTTCCATATAAATTTTAGGATTATTTGTTCCATTTATTTGAAAAAATTGATGGTGTTTTGATAGGGATTGCATTAAATGTGTAGATTTCTTTAGGTAGCATAGACATTTTCACAATATTTCCAATCCATGGACATGGAATGTTTTTCCATTTCTTTGTGTCTTTCTCAGTTTCTTTCATGAGTACTTTGTAGTTTTCTGAGTACAGAGTCTTTGCCTCTTTGGTTAGTTTTATTCCTAGATATCTTATAGTTTTGGGTGTAATTGTAAATGGGATCTACTCCTTAATTTCTCTTTCTTCTCTCTTGCTGTTGGTGTATAGAAGTGCAACTGATTTCTGTACATTGATTTTATATCCTTACACTTTACTGAATTCCTGTGAATTCTAACAGTTTTGGAGTGGAGTCTTGGGGTCTTCACATAGAGTATCATATCGTCTGCAAAGAGTGAGAGTTTGACTTCTTTGCTGTTTCGGATATCTTTTCTTTCTTTTTGTTGTCTGATTGCTGAGGCTTGGACTTCTAGTACTATGTTGAAAAGCAGTGGTGGTAGTGGACAGCCCTGCTGTGTTCCTGACCTTAGGGGAAAAGCTTTCAGTTTTTCCCCATTGAGAATGATATTTGCTGTGGGTTTTTCATAGATGACTTTGATGATATTGACTTATGTGCCCTCTACCCCTACACTGTGAAGAGTTCTGAGCCAGAAAGGACGCTGTACTTTGTCAAATGCTTTTTCAGCACCTATTGAGAGGATCATATGGTTCTTGTTCTTTCTTTTATTAAGGTACTGTATCACATTGATTGATTTGTGAATGTTGAACCAACTTTGCAGCTCAGGAATAAATCCCGCTTGGTCGTGGTCAATAATTCTTTTAATGTACTGTTGGATCCTATAGGCTAGTATTTTGGTGAGAATTTTTGCATCTGTGTTCATCAAGGATATTGGTCTGTAATTCTCCTTTTTGATGGGGTCTTTGGTTTTGGGATGAAGGTAATGCTGGCCTCATAAAATGAGTCTGGACGTTTTCCTTCCATTTCTATTTTGTGGAACAGTTTCAGAAGAATAGGTATTAATTCTTCTTTAAATGTTTTGTAGAATTCCCCTGGGAAGCCTCATGTTTGCTGGGAGATTTTTGATGACAGCTCCAATCTCCTTACTGGTTATGGGTCTGTTCAGGTTTTCTATTTCTTCCTGGTTTAGTTTTGGTAGTTTATAGGTCTCTAGGAATGCATCCATTTCTTCCAGATTGTCAAATATGCTGGTGTATAGTTGCTCATAGTATGTTCTTGTAATTGTTTGTATTACTTTGGTGTTGGTTGTGATCTCTCCTCTTTCACTCATGATTTTATTAATTTGGGTCATTTCCTTTTTTTTTTTTTATAAGTCTGGCTAGGGATTTATCAATCTTGTTAATTCTTTCAAAGAACCAGCGTCTAGTTTTGTTGATTTGTTCTACTGCTTTTTGGTTTCTATTTCATTGATTTCTGCTCTGATCTTTAGTATATCTCTTTTCCTGCTGGGTTTAGGCTTTTTTTTGCTATTCTTTCTCCAGCTCCTTTAGGTGTAGGGTTAGGTTGTATACTTGAGACCTTTTTTGTTTCTTTAGAAAGGCTTGTATTGCTATGTACTTTCCTCTCAAGACTGCCCTTGCTGTGTCCCAAAGATTTTGAATAATTGTGCTTTCATTTTCATTTGTTTCCACGAATTTTTTAAAATTCTTCTTTAATTTCCTGATAGGATGCTCTTTATCCTTCACGTATTTGAGTTCTTTCCAACTTTCCTCTTTTGGTTAAGTTCTAGTTTCAAAGCATTATGGTATCAAAATATGCAATGATCCTAATTTTTTGGTACCAGTTGACACCTGATTTTGACCCAGGATGTGATCTATTCTGGAGAATGTTCCATGTGCATTAGAGAAGAATGTGTATTCTGTTGCCTTGGGATGGAATGTTCTAAATATATCTGTGATGTCCATCTGGTCCAGTCATTTAAAGCCTTTATTTCCTCTTTGTTCTTTTACTTAGATGATCTGTCCATTTCAGTGAGGGGGGGTGTGAAGGTCCCCTACTATTATTGTATTATTGTCAGTGTGTTTCTTTGATTTAGTTATTAATTAGTTTATATAATTGGCTGCTTCATGTTGGGGCATAGATATTTAAAATTGTTAGATACTCTTGTTGGACAGACCCTTTATGTATGATATAGTGTCCTTCCTCATCTCTTACTATAGTATTTGGCTTAAAATCTAATTGGTCTGATATAAGGATAGCCACCCCAGCTTTCTTTTGAGGTCCATTAGCATGGTAAATGGTTTTCCACTCCCTTCACTTTTAATTTGGAAGTGTTTTTGGGTCTAAAATGAGTTTCTTACAGATAACATATCAATTCGTCTTTTTTTTTTTCTAAATCCATTCTGATACCCTGTGTCTTTTGATTAGGGCATTTAGGCCATTTACATTCAGGGTAACTATTGAAAGATATGAATTTAGTACCATTGTATTGCCTGTAAGGTGACTGTTACTGTATATTGTCTCTGTTCCTTTCTGGTCTGTTACTTTTAGGCTCTCTCTTTGCTTAGAACACTTTCAATATTTCCTGTAGGACTGGTTTGGTGTTTGCAAATTCTTTTAGTTTTTGTTTGTCCTTGAAGCTTTTTATCTCTCCTTCTATTTTCAATGACAGCCTAGCTGTGTATAGTATTCTTGGCTGCATGTTTTTCTCATTTAGTGCTCTGAATTATCATGCTAGTCCTTTCTGGTCTGCCAGGTCTCTGTGGATAGGTTTGCTCCCAATCTAATATTTCTACCATTTTAGGTCAAAGACCTCTTCTCCTGAGCTGCTTTCAGGATTTTCTCTTTGTCTCTGAGACTTGTATGTTTTAGTATTAGATTACTGGGTATGGACACATTTTTACTGATTTTGAGGGGGTTTTTGTATGCCTCCTGGATTTTGATGCTTGTTTCCTTCTCCAAATTATGGAAATTCTCTGCTGTAGTTTGCTTCAATATACCTTCTGCCCCTTTCTCTCTTTCTACTTCTTCCGGGATCCCAATTATTCTACTATAATTTCATTTTATGGTATGACTTATCTCTCAAATTCTCCCCTCGTGGTCCAATAGTTGTTTGTCTCTCTTTTTCTCAGTTTCTTTATTCTCCATCGTGTGGTCTTCTATATCACTAATTCTCTCTTCTGCCTCATTTATCCTAGCAGTAAGAGCCTCCATTTTTTATTGCACCTCATTAAAAGCTTTTTTGATTTCAATTTGGTTAGTTTTTACTTCTTTTATTTCTCCAGAAAGGGATTTTACTTCCCCAGAAAAGGATTCTCTAGTATCTTCCATGCTTTTTACAAGCCCAGCTAGCATCTTGATAATCATCATTCTAAACTTTAGTTCTGACATATTACTAATGTCCCTATTGATTAGGTCCCTAGCCATTGGTACTGCCTCTTGTTCTTTTTTTTTGAGGTGAGTTTTTCTGCCTTGTCTTTTTATCTAGATAAGAATAGATGAATGAGAGAACAAAATATTAAAAGGGTAGAAATGACCCCAGAAAAATATGCACTAACAAAATCAGAAGATATCTTAAACCAGAGGGAGAAGGAAAAAAATCTATATCTATATCTTTATCTATATCTGTATCTATCTATATAATCTATATCTATCCCTTTGTGTGTGTGTGTGTGTGTGTGTGTGTGTGTGTGTGTATAATTAGACTGGTGAATAGGACAGAGCCACACATTTGATTTTGGGTATATTTTGGTTTGTTAGAAGAAACTGCCTCCTAAAATTTTAAAGAAAGAAAAACTTAATTATGTATAAAAATAAGGATATACATGATAAAGAGATGAAATATGATTGTAAAGATGAAAATTAAAAAATATTCTAAAAAAGGAATTGTTAAGATAAGTTGATTGAAAAAAGAAAAAAGAAAAAAAAGAGGAAAGAATGTGATGAGGCTGGAGACTAGGACAAAGCCATGTGCTAGATTTGGAGTATATTTTGATCTATTAGAAGAAATTGTATCCCAAAATTTTAAAGAAAGAAAAACCCATATGTACATGAAAAATAAGCTTAAATACAATGAATATGACTATAACAATGAAAATTAATAAAGATTTTTTAAACAATATATTGATGAGATAAAAAGAATTTTTTTAAAAAAATTGAATAAGGAAAAAATAAAATTAAAAAAAATTTAACTTTGAAACACTAAGGAATCATGGGAAAAAAAGCCATGAATTCTATGTATTGCATTTCCCTAACTCCGCAGTTCTGCACTTCTCATTGATTGGTGAACTTGATCTTGACTGGATATTTTTGCTGATCTTCTGGAGAAGGGACATGTTGTATTGATTCTAAAATGTCTTTGCCCAAAGCTGGACTGCCCAGCCCTTGCCAGGGGCCAGGCTAAGCAGTCTGCTTAGATTTGCTCTCCATAGTTTTTGTTCCCTGAACGCTTTTCATAGAGCTTTGGAGGACAGAATGAAGATGATGGCCTCCAAGTCTCCAGCCCAGAGGAGCCGAAAGTTTGGTCCCCACTCCTTGGTGCACCCTCAGAAAAGCAGTCAATCACGCTTGTCCCCCTGGTCTCTGGGCCACAATCTGTGCTCACCCAGCCTGTGACCGAGCATTTCTATTTCTGGTGCTTGGCCCCATTTGGAGTCTCCAAACCCAGAATATTCCTGCAGCACACACATTCCTGTGCCGCCCCTCCTGGTGAAGGAAGGAGGGGGTCTCCCAGGATTTGCCACTTGAGGGATTCCTGCTTAAAGAGCAGTGGCCTTACTGTGCCTCACGGTTTAAGGTAAGGCCAAGCTGAGAGCCCACTCTTCGGCTCTGTCCCTGCAGCCGGCTTCCCTGCTGGGATATCTGGTAGCTCTGCCATGCTCAGGCATGCTGGTCCTACTGTGACCCTGTGGGTCCTGAGGCCACACTATCCTAGTGAGGGTTCCACCCCCTCTTAGTCTCTGAAGGGACCTCCCTTACTGGAGGAGACTTGGAAAGTTTCCGAAGTTGTGCTCCGTGGCTCTACCACTTGCTGGGAGCTGGCCCCTCCCTAGTGGTCTGTCGTCCCGTATATCACCTTGGATTCACTTCTCCGCATGTCCTGCCTTCCAGAAAGTGGTCGCTTTTCTGTTCCCAGAATTGCTGCTCTTTTTCTCTTTGAGCTCCTGTTGAGTTTGTAGGTGTTCAGACTGGTTTGATAACTATCTAGCTGAACTCCTGGGACCTGATGATATCTAGGTCTCCTACTCTTTGCCATCTTGCTCCTCTCCTCAACATCTATTTTTGGGTGATGCAATTCAATCTGTAACAGCAGGTGTTCAGGTCCACTGTGCTGGTGGGGAAGGTGCTACATGAAAATCTAATTATTCTCGCTGATTGGCACGGGGTAAGGGCAGGTGCTTGGGTGGGTGAAAAGTGGGGAAAGGACAAAGTTGGTTGAGGTCTGTTGTATTCCTTGGTTCACCCCAAGGAGACAAGTTTGAGGCTTGTGGAGAAGGGCTAAAGACTGAACTGTCAGGAAACACTGGAGGCTGAGGCCACAGACAGTCACCATTCTGGGGCCCAAGTGATGTAATGTGCAGAAAGGGAGAGGAGAGGCTTTCTTTACTTTTTTCAAGGAATAGTGTGGCTTTGGTACAGTGAGAACACCAGGGATCCAGCACTGCTTGGCACCTTGGGGGCTGGCATTCTTAAGGGTGTTGGGAGAAAGTAGAGATATTAATGGAAATAAATGGTGGTGGCAAATGAGACCCTCTCAGTATGGTTGGGACAGGAGTAGAGGAGCAAGGGAAAGAGGTAAGCCCCAATGAATCCTAGAATTGTTGACTTTTCAGTAGAGAGTGGTAGAGAAGAAGGGGGTGTTATCCATAATGACCCCTGCACGGTGGGGACTTCCCAAGCAAACCAGTCTCATGGTCCCCTAGTCTTCAGAGACCCATGCAGTGTGAGTGGGACAACCCCTTTCAGTGTGGACCTTGATCATAGGTACAGTGGAACTGTAGGGCAATAATGTTTTACTGAATTGAATTGGTTTAGAGGTGGGATACAGGAGACAAAGAAGTTGATTGTTTTGATTTCAGACTTAACTTTTAAAAAATGTCACTTTTTAAGGTAATCAAAATTATACAGACTTTTGCCTTTGGACAGAGGGTCCCTTCAGAACACTGCTCCCCCCCCCCTTTTTTTTTTGAGACAATCCGAGTGCTGCAGGAAAATGCATGACTGCTGCTGATACTGGCAGAGGACCCCTGCTGGGGAAGGGAATGATATTAACCTGAAACACTGTGGCTATTGGCAGGTTAATTAAAATAGCAAGTGAACACCTTTGATAACAGAAACTGAAGTGACGAGGATCCCATGGAGGAATTAGGGGAACTGGTAAAGGGATCATTAGACACCTGCCTGAGTCCAACCTCAAATTCAGTGCTGGAGAATAGAGGCTGGTGGGGAGCATGGTAGAGCTGAGAAAGGATCTCCGGAAAGGGTACAAGAAGACCCAAAGACACGTTGTGTCTAATTCTCAAGGGTCCAGAAGCAATCTCTTTTATACCTGGAGGGAATCACTAGTGGAAGAATTCTAAACCATTTAGTTTCTCTTCTTGGTTGGGTAACAGTCTTCCTCCAGGCACCAGACTGAAAGATATTTGGTTCCAAATATGACGCTAACAATAGAGATGCTAGTATGGCTATACCATTCAGGGGATCCCTGATTGCTACTGTGGAAGAACACAAAGAGCTTAGCTCCCAGAGAATCTTTATGAATGTCAGAGGAGTTTACACCAGCTATGCCAGGCAGTCACTGAATCTGAGCCTGACTCTGAACTTGCATCTTTTCTAATAAGTCCATGCTAGCATCTGGGATGCTGGCAACTTGGAGATGAAGGGTTGAAAGATCATCACTGTCTTCAGTGAGCTCTTACTTGCAAGAGGCTATTAGCTTAGTAACATTCCATTCCATTTAGTGACCAGTGACTATTTTCCCTCCAGCTTTATTTTAGTCATGTTCTGCCATGAGTGGTTCTTGGAGCCTTCAATATTAAAATATTGTGTCATTTTTTTCTAAACATTGCATCTCTCATGAACTTACTCTTTGTTGGTGACCTCTGTGACCTCATATTTTCCAGGTCCATAAAGTTTATGAGCTATTTGATATATGTACTCTTTCTAATTTTATCTTTCGTTGTCCCCATCTTAAGTCTTATTGCTGTTTAGTAAGTTAGGGCTGATCCAGTTGAAAACATATTCTTGAGCCCAGGTTAGAACTCTTTTGAGTGGTAGTTATTGGAAAATTATTAGTTTGTCTTTCTCTTTTGTCTTACAGAAACATAAGCTTTACTCTGATTAGCCCAAGGCATGCATTTGTTTCAGGGAGAGAAGGGTTTGCTGCTGGCACAGTGTGGTGAGAGAGGATATTCAGCTTTTTCTCGGTCTGGGTCAGTCAGGAAAGTAGAGCCACTATGAAGATGGTGGGAAGAAGGATTTAATGTAGGAATTAGACCTGATGCGAATGTGGAAAGAGCTGGGGAAATTATTGTCTAGAGGAAGGTTGGGGGACAGCAGAGAGAACCCTTCCTGATGTCCTGGTGCTGGTGAACTTGTGAGAGCCTGCAGGAAAGAAGCTGAATACATGTGGCAACTGAAGTGAGACTATGAATGTTCCTGATGAGGTTTGTGGGAAGCTGTTGACCTTGATAGCTCCGCCCCTGTAGGTTCGTGTCCAAGTGTCTGGTGGTGCTGCTAATCAGTAAGGTCAGTAGTCTGGAAGATGAACATTTCAATCTTTTCTCAGTCTTCATTTTGGCAGAGATATATGCTGTTGGCATTGCTTCTTACTCAAAGGTTGAGCAGAGGGTAATCTGAAATGTTCTTGCTGATCAATTATTGCTAAGAAGTAGTCTTATGTTTAAGGAACAGTGCATGAGTGGATAAGGAATGGCCATTACAAACCCCTGCTTTGTCAGAATGGTGATTTGCTGTGGTTTGTTTTATCATCATGTTTGAAAGATTCCTAGTTCACTTTTCCAAAGACATAAATTCTCCATAGCATAAAATGAAAATTTCATCACTCAAATCAACATTGCATCAAACATTCAAACTTCAGGTCTGACATCTGTCTTACAACATTTCTGCCAAGTAAGTTTAAAATAAGCCAACAGAATAACAAGAAGGACATATCTTTATGACTTTTTATGTTTAAAAGTCTGGGTTAGTTGTTTTATTCATTTGTTCACTTTTAGGGTTAAGACCACCTCTCTACTCTTTTTGGGGCTTTCGTTATGCATATGTTGTTATATTTATGCACCTCTGAAACTCTGTTCATTTTTTAAAAATATTTTTTTTAGGGGCGCCTGGGTGACTCAGTTGGTTAAGCGACTGCCTTCGGCTCAGGTCATGATACCGGAGACCTGGGATCGAGTCCCACATCGGGCTCCGTGCTCGGTGGGAAGCCTGCTTCTCCCTCTCTCACTCCCCCTGTGTTCCCTCTGGCTGTGTTTCTCTCTGTCAAATAAATAAAATCTTTAAAAAATATTTTTTTTATTTATTTGACAGAGAGAGATAGAGAGAGAGCGAGCGTGAGCAGGGAGAGTGGCAGACAGAGGGAGAGGGAGAAGCAGGTTCCCCACTGAACAGAGGAAGTCTAATATGAGACTCAATCCCAGGATTCTGGGATCATGACCCTAGCCTAAGGCAGTTGCTTAACCAACTGAGCCATTCAGGTACCTGTTCTGTTCATTTTTATTCACTTTTTTCTTTCTGTTCCTCAGACTGGGTAATCTCTATTTATCTATCTTCAAGATAACCTATTCTTTGTTCTACCAGTTCAAATCTGTTGTTGAGCCCCACTAGTGATTTTTTTTTCTTCACTTTAGCTGTTATACTTTTTCACTCTGAAATTTCTATTTGGTTTTTAAGTTTTATGGAAATCTGCCTCTTTACTGATATTACTTATTTGATGAAATATAGTTGTCAGACAACTTTTCTTTGATTCCTTAGCAGGTTTAAAATCTTCTTCTTTTTCTTCTTCTTTTTTTAAAAATTTTGTTATTCATTTATTTGACAGAGAGAGACACAGCAAGAAAGGGAACACAAGCAGGGGGAGTGGGAGAGAGAGAAGCAGGCTTCCTAGTGAGCAGGAAGCCCAATGTGGGGCTCAATCCCGGGACCCTGAGATCATGACCTGAGCTAAAGGCAGACACTTAATGACTGATCCACCCAGGTGCCCCTTAAAATCTTTTTAAGTAAATCAGTATCTGGGACACTGTCAGGAACAATTTCTATTAATTGTTTTTTCCCCCTTCTACGTATGAGCCACACTTCCATGTTTCTTCTATCTCATATATACTTATATTTTTACCCTGAAAATTGGACATTTTAGATAATATGATATGGCATCTCTGGAATCAGATCTCTAACACTCTACCCCTGAGTTTGTTGTTTCTGTTTTGTTTTTTGTTTGTGTAGTGACTTTTCTGGACAAGTTCTGTAGAGTCTGTATTCCTTCCAGTATGTGGCCACTAAAGTTTCTGCTTGGTTTTGTCTTTTAAATTAATTTATTAAAGATTTCTTATTTTTATTTTTAAGACTGGCTTTGCAGGGATTGACTTACAGCTTATTGGTCAGCAACTCATTCATCAAAAGATTTCCTTAAATGACTTGACCCAGTAAGTATTCCAACTTTTGATAGGGTGTGTGTGTGTGTGTGTGTGTGTGTGTGTTCGTGTGTGCACACACACGTATGTTGGGGATGTATCTTCAACTCTTAGGTAGGGTACATGTTTAAGTCTGTCTTAATCTTCCTATTTGTGCAGAACTTCAAGGTCATCCAGGGGTGAGTGACTGGTACCCTCTCTGGTCTCTCTCTTGGGCACGAACACAGCTCTACACATGTGTATGATTTTCTAGCTGCCCAGCAATACATCAGAACTTTTCAAAGCCCGTTATGGAAGTCTTATTCCCCAGCTTTTCCTTCTATATTTTTTGCCAGGCTTTTATTTTCCCCAGTTGATACTGCAGTATTAGTCAGATGGAATGTTAAATAACTGAATCTGATTATTTTCATCAATGCCCTGGGAACGGGACTTTTCCTGCGGAGCTGAACTCTGAGTCAGTCAAATACATAGCACCCTGTGGATGTGGCTATTCTAGGGACCTGTGAGTCAGGTCCAATAGTGAGGAGTTCCACAGCCTGCTGGACCTTCTGGTGCCTTCCAGGCTAGTGGCTATCAAGGCATTGGTATGGAGCAAGGGAGGGAGGAAGAGGGGGTGGGAGGAGTAACTCAAGTTAAAATGTGCTTGGTCTACTTACCAAGGTTTAGTAGTTTCTCTTGAATAAACTTCTTAGACTGCTGAAAGCCTTTGAATAATTTCCAAAGTTCTAAAAAACTTAATGTTGGTATTTTTGCCAATATTTTCACGGTTTTTATGGAGCACTGGACTTATGGAGGTCCTGATTCTGCAGTTCCAGAAGTCCTGTCTCCCCCTCCGCTAGTTTCATTTTATATTATGTGTTGGTTGTTTCACTCTTCGTGGACAAAATGACCAGGAAGCATCATTTCTCAATCCAGTGAATTCAAAACACAATTCATATACAACTCTGGCCATACACTCTGCATGCTTACACTACACTGATTATAATTCTGTGGAAGAAAAAAGTATATCCATATGGAATATCCTTGGACTCGGGTCTTTGTTTTCAATGTCTAAGAATGTGGCACTGATGTAAAATTCCAAATATTCTGGATATTACTCAGCAATATCAAGTTAAACAGGGAGAATTTAAAATAAATACTGGTGGGAGGGAATCTAACATTTATTGAGTATTTAGTACATGCCATTTCATAAGAAAAATATTATCTTAGGTATCTAATGCATCGTATTTATGCAGTGAATTCTTCTTTTGGTTCCTGCACTAGAGGGTGGGGAGAATTACTGGACAAGAAAATGCTTACAGGCCACTTTAAGATATTATACTCCCTCAGTGTAACTCCTGCTTATTTCTATGTGTAACTGACAATGTTGTATGCCAGTGCATGGTAAGTAATAAATGTTGAACCAATATGTTAATGCATATACACATCTAAGTTTTGCTTATTTTTGCTTTTACAGATATTGGTAAATTTGTTTTGATCCCCTTTCTCTATTATATCCTAAGTCATTTGCCTATTTCTTTTTATTTCATCAGTGTTGTGAATATAGGCCCATCTCTGTGCACAACACATTCTCAGAAACTTGCTGACTTACTGACTGTCCACAATGAAACCCAATCTGAGGCTGAGGCATGTCATATCTGTACCTTGAAAGAATTCTATCCTAGTTCACAAAAACATGAAATTTCTAGAATTCATTGACTTTACATTATATGCTGAGGTATCAGTGCTTTACAATATGTCAAAAATGAAGCAAACCTGAAGCAAAGATTTTTGTTCTTTGCTATTCATAATAATCACAATTGTATGCACTTATGGACACACAATTACTCAGAGGAAGGAAAAGCATCTCTGTAGATTGAATGCCCCCTCCTATCTGTCTTTCTTGTCCCCTTCAGTTTGCCCCATCCCACTTTAGCCTAGCAGGTTGAAGTTAGACATCCTCCTGAGACCAGATGGTACCCCAGTGAGGTTTGTGGGAGGCTGAAGACAGCTGGGGACATGGCATATTGAGGCAGACTGGGCCTGAATGAGGCAGAGAGAGCAGAGAATTTTAGGATTTTTGCTTTCTCTCTGTTCCCAAAGTGTGTGACAGTTTTTCATATCTATCTCAGCAGGGCAAGGGAACTTTGAAGAAAATGAGGAGAGAAATAATTTCTGGATCAAGTTCCTGGGTATGCATTTTCTGTTGTTCTTACCGTCGTATCTCAAAGTCACTTTTAGGGAAGGGTGAAGGTTTACCTCTTTGAATGTGAATATTTGGCTGGTGCATTGCTGCTGAGGGAGCTGACAGTGAGTATCAGGTTCAAAGTCCTGGGAGCTCTGTCTAAGTTCAAAGGCGAACTTCATGTTGCAGAAGGCTTTAGAGCTTTTGGGGGGGCGGGGAGGATCCTGGTCATATTCACTTCTCTAGGCTGGAGGTTAGAGGACAGACTGTAGTCTGGAAATAGTGCAGACCTGCTCTGGATCTGTGCTGGGACCTGTTGTAAAATGGAATTCTAGTCATCCTCGGGGATTGTTTGTCGACATAGGTAATGGAAAGGATAGACTATAATTTATTAAGTCATACTGAAATCCCGTGTGAACATTTGTATTTAAAGTTTTAACTGGTAAAATTAGAAACAAAGGATTAACATGTCTTTTCAGGATTTTTCGGTGACAGCTTGACTGTCACGTACATGGAGATAAATATTAGGTTAAGCACAGAACCGTTAGATGTTTCAAAACTATTTACAGGAGTGATAAATGTTAAGAGACCAGATTGTTTCCAAATTTGTACTTGTGGCACCTCTTATCTCCTTGCTGCATCATGTGGAAAGTGAATGAGATATGACGCATAAACCAAGAACTTAAGGATAAACAAAAATCTTTAGGACAGATCAGAACCCTAGGACTGACTTTATAATTTAGGCTCCTGACCTCCTCAGCTTCCTATACTTTCCACTCCACCCCAGGCCCTTCAACTTCCACAAATGTCATGTTCTCAACATGCAAAATATTTGGGATCATGGGCTTTTTCTCTGTCCAGATCTGGAGTGGAAGAGATAACCCTGGGATAGTAAGGCCTTTGTGAACATGTTTTTGTTCTCTTAAGTTTATTCTTGTCTTCTTGTAGTTAACAGTATTTCTGTGTATTTCTTTATGCTAGTTTGGACTTCCCTGTGCAAAGGTGTGCTGTTGTGGGGGTGAGGAAGCTGGTCAGGATTTACTGGCCATGAGTAGAGATGATTCCTTTGGCACCTCCTGTGAGGTTCTACTCCAGAATTTCTTTTTTGATGCATTTTTTTTCTCCCCTCAGGATGGGGTGTCTAAATCTGAGCACTAGGGGACGTAGTGGAGACGCATTTATTGTTGCACTAGGACCTCCTCTCTCATGGTCCTGCTGTGGTGGTGGTGGGGTCTCTAATCCATGCCTTTCATGAAGCTATTTAGTATGGGGTGGTGGGGACACACGGGGGTCATTCTTTTGCTTCCGCCATCTTTTGGAAAGCTGTTTAGCACCTATACCAGGTAATTTTTCAGCCTAAGAAAGGGGCACTTTGGGGAGATGTGATGTGGCCTTTGGCTGTGTGTGGGGAATTGGGGCTCACCATGCTTTGCAGTGTATTGGGTAGATCTGAGGAGGAGGTCCATCATCAGCATCCCTGAACTTATTTCAGTTGCCACTTGAAGGCAGCCATGGGAAATCAACAAACAAGATAAGGTAATGTCTGTTCACACCAAGGACAGATAAACATAGATGGCTTACTTTACAGAGGGGAGAAGCAGTAGGGTTGACTGACTTCATGCAGGCACAAAGTAAAATAGAGAACAGAGTCAAGACCTAGACCCTGTTTTTTTTTTTTTTTTCACTCATTGCCAGATGTTTCCCATTACATTTTCCAGATCACCTTGCTAGGTATAACAAGAAAATATATATGCATCATTCTTCATTATTTATTTACTAAGCTTTGTATTTGTGGTATGTGAAGGAGACTTTAACACGAGAGTTGGCATTTGGTGGAGTAAAGCTTGTACATCTACTTGATTGAGACATCAAATCAGCTAACACTAGTATTAACATTTCTCTTGTATGTGTTCAATAGCTTCCAGTTCAGTTTCTTCTGAATTTGAGTGAGCACGTGATTTCTAATGCAGGAGGTCGGCAGCATGGAGAAGGCAAGGCTTTCCTTGAGGGACGAATCAGGAGACCTCGAGTACAGTAGAAGAATTGTTTGTATCACCTGATGCCCAAAGAAGTTGAAGTCCACCCTTAGTGTCCAGGGCAGCTTTCTGTATTTTGTAGAAAATGTGAGAAATAAGAAAATGAAAATGAGCTGAAAACCATGTTAATCTCCTGTCCTACAAAATCATAGGTTTGACTGTAATTTAGTCTCATGACCTCTGCTAACTCTTGTCAATGGAGTAGTAGTCTTTTCTCTTTGCTCCCTAAGCATTTTGGGTCATCTCTGTAATATCACTTACCACACGTTAGGGCAACTTATCCATCTGTGTGTTGTTCTCCCCACTACATTTTTAGGACCTGGGTCTTAGCCAGCATTTAACACAGAGCCAGGCCTCAGGAAGTGCTCGAGAAATGTTTGGTGAGTGGAGTTGCGTTAGCAGCCACCCACACATAAATAAATCCTCTTTCTGCTCTTGGTTTTCTGTTCTTTAGGCCCCCTGCTGTCCTCCTGCCTGCTCACTCTACAAGTGCCTGTTGTTTTAATCATTCCATCAAAATAACTGCAATCATCACGTTCCTTTCTGATCTTTACCTATTGTTTTCATTCCCATTGAAATGCCAAAATTAGAGCTGGGGAGGACTTTCAAGTTTCTGGATAGTTCTCCTTTTTGCTTAATCATTGATTGAAATCTTCTCCTTTGGACTTTAAATGTTTATCGGAATCATATCCATGTACTTTCTGTCCAGTCAGAACCAAACGTAGTGTGTGACAAAACTGTATCTTCACAATCCCCTGGGAAGGAATATGTGGATTTTTTTTTTTTAAGATTTTATTTATTTATTTGACAGAGAGAAACACAGTGAGAGAGGGAACACAAGAAAGAGGAGTGAGAGAGGGAGAAGCAGGCTTCCCACCTAGCGGGGAGCCCGATGTGGGGCTCGATCCCAGGTCTCCGGGATCATGACCTGAGCCGAAGGCAGTCGCTTAACCAACTGAGCCACCCAGGCGCCCGGAATATGTGGATTTTGACACATTATCGATGTTATAGTGCACTGACAGTAAGTAGCTACTCTAGGTTCTGAAGCCAGTTAATAGCAAGACCAACAAAACCAGTAGACTTTCCAGTTCTCAGGTTAGTATGTTATCTAGGGCTCTAAGGATCTCCCTAATTATCTTTAGAAAACTTCTATGAAGGAAGGAAGAGAGGGAGGGAGGAAGGGAAGAATAGAAGGAATCAGCTGGTATTCGGTACCTTGGTTTTCCAAAGTAATATAAGTTTAATCCCCTGGTAGAATACCAAAGTTTTGGTTTGTGCAGAGGGAAAGATCTTACTAGGGTGCTTGGTGCTCCTTGAGACTGGCAAATCTGGATGCTTCGTTTTTGCAGAGATCTGGAACTTTTGCTTCCGGAATTGTATGCTTTATATCATCATGTTTTATATACTATTCTACCTCTGTAAACATTAAGTAGTTTATTTGTGAGATTATTAAAATAGTACAATGTTATATTTTATATTTTGTAACTAAATTAGAAAAAAAAGCTGCTGATGTTGACTTCTAGCTTCTTTTTCACTCTTTTTTTTTGACATGCCTCTTTCTTCTTTTTTTTATCTTTTTTTATTGTTACTTAAAAATTTTTTTTCCAGTGTTCCAAGATTCATTCCCCATCCCCCACACCCAGTGCTCCACACAACAGGTGCCCCCAGTACCCACCACCAGGCTCTCCCATCCCCCACCCCCCTCCCTCCAAGTCCCTCAGTTTGTTTCTGTGTCCAGAGTCTCTGTTGTTTCGTTTCTCTCCCTGAATTACCCTACTTCCCATTTACTTTTTTACTCTTAAAAGAAGGCACAGCTGTAATCCTTACTTTGATGCCGCTCGCTAGCTAGATGAAATATTTTAGTAGTCAACTTCATGTTTGAACTTTTTTTTTTTTTCCAAAAGCAAATTTATTCACTGGGCTCTCCATAAACAGTCAAATTACACATTCTAACAAAATAGTTTTCCCTACATTTTTGTGTGTGTGGGGAGAAGTGTTGGCATTGACTGCATAGATCTTTAACCATCAGATCATCTGGGAAATCACAGTGTCACATGCATTTCAGCAAGGCGTTCAAACAGTCTCTCAGGATTTCAAACACTCCTGGTTATGAAAACCCATTTTCATCTTTATTTTTCCAAGCTGTCTCCTTACATGTAGCACTTCAGAAAACTCACCATTACTGGTTTTACTGCCTGATTGCTTAAGAGTTAATTGGTTCAGCACCTGGGCAGGAAGCTATTTTGGCAGAAACTCTGTTTTCTTCAAGTTCTAGCCATAAAATTCTGGATAGCGAATTGTAATCAGGCACTCCTTTTTACTACAGAGCACACAAGAATACTAATGTGTTAGGTGATGGGATTGCAGAGCCCACATTTGGAATATGGACATAATGACCCTGAAAGGAGCACCTCTCTAACTGGCTTTGGGGGTCTACATTTTTTATACTCATTGAGAACAGATCAGTTAATCTCCTATACTTTCTTCTTATTACAAATTCCCCCTAAGGTATTATTTCCTGCCCTTAGATAAGACAGGGCTCCATTCCTTGGCCTTTGTCTCTAATTCTCCTGGTTTGTTGAAGTGGAAAGGGGAGGGTGATGACATTTGACTCATGTGTTTTAAATAAGGCCACCCCTGAAAAGTTTCCTACCTGTGTTTCTCAGCACCTTAATTGTTGTTTTCACATCTTTTATATAATCTCTGTATTAATTTATGACAGGGAAAGTTTGTAAGAGGGTAGCATTCACAGTATGCTTCTCCTTACTGCCAATCTGACAAAGAGAAGTTGAATTGCTATCCCAGTAGTTAGTGTGGGAGGAACTGCAGGGGAGCAGGAAGGGGACAGGAGAGGCATGGAGATTTAGTAAGTGCTATTGAGATCCTCATTATGGTTTTCTATCAATTGTGATCCTCATTACGGTTTTCTAGAAATACAGCAAAGAATGGAATTCCTTTTAAATTACTTTTGGCTATTGCACTGTGTTTCTTGAATGCATTACAGCTTCAAGACTGAACCACGTGGGGCCGGGTTCCCTTAGGGTTACATGTCTGTCCTAACAAAAGACAACTTCCTACATGTACTTAGCTTTCCCATAACTCTTTGTCCACCTGATCCCTTCTACTCTTGTTCTTTAAAAAGAACAGAGCATTGGCAGGTTGCTCATAAGGATTCTGTGGAGCTCTGTGTGTTTATCCTAGTTCCAGCAGGAGCACTTGTTACATAAGCACCCATCTTATGTAAAAGAATATTACTCTTGCCTCTGAAGTCCCCTATATACTGCTTTCTAATCTCATTGTCCTGTTTCCATCCCTCCCCTTTCTTGGGTGAGCATGATTCTTTTTTATTTACTTATTTTATTTTTTATTCACATATAATGTATTATTTGTTTCAGGGATACAGGTCTGTGATTCATCAGTCTTACACAATTCACAGCACTCACCATAGCACATGCCTGCCCCAGGGTCTATCACCCAGCCATCCTGTCCCCTCACCCCCTCCCCTCCAGCAACCCTTGGTTTGTTTCCTGAGATTAAGAGTCTCTTAAAGTCTGTCTCCCTCTCTGGTTTCATCTGGTTTCATTTTTCCCTCCCTTTCCCTATGATGCTTTGCCTTGTTTCTCAAATTCCTCATATCAGTGAGATCATATAACTGTGCTTCTCTGAATGACTTATTTCACTTAGCATAATACCCTCTAGTTCCTTCCACATTGTTGCAAATGGCAAGATTTCTGAGTTTTTTGATGGTTGCGTAGTATTCCATTATACATACACACCACATCTTCTTTTTACATACATGATGAATGGAAAGACTCTTTCCACAGTTTAGGTATTGTGGACATTGCTATAAATATTGGGGTACATGTGCCCCTTCAGATCACTACATTTGTGACTTTGGGCTAAATACCCAGTAGTGGGTGAGCATGATTCTAAATGATTTTTGTATCTTTGTTTTTCTTTCTAGTTTCACCACATTTTGTGCTCCTAAACAGTAGATTTAATTTGCATGTTTGGGAACTTAATGTAGGTGAATTATGTGTTATATGACCTTTTGGGACTCATTTTTTTTCCACTTAACATTATGTTTCTGTGATTTGTTGCTTGTAGTTGAAATTCAGTCACCTTCACTAATGTATACTTCTCAGTTATGAATATATCACAGTTTATTTATCATGCCTTCTGTTTGTGAGTGCTGAGAAAGGGGGCATGGGAGATGACTATTCTGACTTTGCCTGACTAAAAGTATTTACCCTTATACCTCATTGGTATTTGGACATAGAATTTTTGTTTCAAAACAGTTTTTCCCTCAGAAGGTTGAAGGCATTGCCCTGTTGTCTTCAAACTCTAGTGATGCTACTGAGAATTTGGATCCCATGTAGGTTCATCACCTTTTGTAGAAAAGGTGTATTTTACCTCTTCAGAAGCTTGAGGGAATTCCCTTTGATCATGGTTCTGAAATTTCATAATGGTGTTTGGTGCATTTGTTTTCATTCTCTCTGAAGGGCACATGCTAGGATCTTGACATCGGGCAACTCCATCTTTCAGTCCTAGGAAAGTTTCTTGAATGATGTCTTCAATGATTCCTTTATTTCTAGTTTCTCCTTTTCAGAATTTTCCGCAGATACAGGATTTCCTAGGGTAGTCTTCAAATTGTTTTATTTTTTCTTTGCTATGTTCCATCTTTTAATATTTTTGATATAGTTTCTGCGAAATTTTTTCTCAAATTTTCCTATGGAGGCTTTTACTGAGTTTGTCATTTGTACTGCTACATTATTGCTTTCCAAGAGTCCTGTATTATATTCTGAATGTTTCTTTTTAAAATTTAAAAAAAGTTTCCCATTCTTGTTTTATTGCTGTAATATCTCTTGTCTTTTTTGGTGATAATTATAACGTATTTTTCCTTAACTCTATGTAGTTTTTATTTTCCTACTAGTTGCTTTTGTCCTGTTGGTTTAGGGCCCTTACTTTAAAGCTGGAGACTTCTCCTAGATGTTGGTTTATTTGTGTCTGCTTAGTCACGCATCAGAGCAGGTTCCTGAAAGGCCATCTGTGCTCATGGGTGGGTCTCCTGGACAAGCTTCACTGCAGGATGACCATGTGTATTGGTTCTTTGGGGAACCCTGATGTTTGCCTCTTTAGGGTTTTTTTTTTTTCCTTGAGGTGGTTAGATTCCCCAGAGAAGACTTAAGTCCATATCTATGTCCTTGATTACCAGCATCCTGGGAGGCAAGTGACAAAGACCTTGGAGAGTTTCAGCATTGAGTATGTAAAGTTTTATTTAATCTCTTTGTTTTTGTTCAGTATTATCTGCTCTTAATTATGCCTAGTGTTCCTGATTCCAGAAATTTGTTTTACCTTCTTCAAGTAATGCTCTCGGCTACTGTTGACATGAGGGAAGAGATGGGAGTGAATATTTTTTGAATGGACATTCAGCTAACCCTCCAGTTTTTGTCTCCCACCTCCCATGTCACTTTCCAGAAGTACCTGGTGTCCCCAGTTCTTGAGGTTTTTGGGTGTTCTGCATTGTAAATTGGATTGAATTATAGATTTCTCATCTGGTTTAGACCTTTCCAGGGCCACTTACCTATCATGATATGCTTTCTAACTTACAGATTTTCCTTGATCTTATCTGTCATCTGCTTTTCTTCTTCTTCCCCCTCCTCCTTCTTTCTCCTCCTCCTCTGCCTCTTTCGCCTCTTTCTTCTAGATTTAATGACAAAAGAATCATTAAAGAAAAGGTTTCTAGGAGAGGGGGTTGGTATTTGTTTACACTAGACTTAAGAACATGTAGTCTCATACTGCTTTGGAGTTCTGGATTTTCAGGGTCAAATGATGATAATTAATATGGTAGTTGGTGATTTTCTTTATCTTTTTTTTTTCCTGAAAAGTAAGTAAAAAACTCTGTTTCCAATAAGGAGTAAAATAGCAAATAAAACCATAACTCTATATAAACAAAAGAATGGTTGCCACTAAATCAAGAACCACAGAGCATATATTTTCAATAAATTAAATGATCAAGAACAACATTTTTTAAAAAGTTGCATGAGTTTCCCTTAATCATTTTCCTTAATATTTCGCTTCTAGTTAATACTAGCTGAGACATGTAAATTCTGTTGGAGTTGTTTCCTTTACTTTTGATGATACTGATTAGAAATAGCAAAAAGGAGAGGGAGGAGTAAATATTCTTACAGTAAACCCAAATACTATAAATACACAAAACCCCAAATTTATTGTTCTGTGCAATGCTTTTCAACATGGACAGTAAAACAAATGAAAAAAAGATTCTGTCTTAGACATCTAGCATAAAGAATGGTATTCATTTTTCAGTTTTCAAATTTTAAAGTGGAATTTTGAAAGAGGAAAGTGTCCCAGGAGTCACAGGAATAAAACCTGCAGAATTTCAAATGAGGAGCGAGGTAGGGGTAGAAGGAGAGTAAACTCTTTAGTTGAAAAGCAGTTCTGGATAAAAGAATAAGAAAATTCCTTAGGGATCAAATCAGCTGTGGGCCAAATTTTAATCTCTATTCTTTTCCAAGTTGAGAAGTTCCCTGTTGCACATGTGCCTTGAATGTTAGAATTGAGACCCTTTCTTTGCCTGCCAAATCGCTGCCTGCTTGACTTTAATGATCAAGCTGTAGAGAAGCTCCAGTTATGATGGTTTTAAAAGAAAAGATGGAAAACCAGTAAAGAGATTTTTGCTAAGCAAAGAGGGAATCAGGAAGGGAAAGTTATTTTAACCTAACAGTCTATAGAAAATAAACCATATACCTTGGTTTTTGGCTAGTTTACAGCTGGTGAAAGGATCTGGAATATTGTTGAGATGATGAAAGGTGATATGTTGGGAAGGCTCTGAAGTGAGAGAGGTACTAAAGGAGACTGAGGTCTCTCTTGTGATTCTGCTTTTCTCTGTTTCCTGCCAGGGTGGAGATGTGACTTTTACATCTAGTTCACTGAGGTGCCTGGCCACCTGGGTAAACCAGGTGACGGTACTGCCTCTTAGGTACCCCAGGCTGTCCAGACATGGTCTAAGAATGGGAAGAGACTGGCAATTTAGAATTTGGTACCTCAGATGAGAAGTAGGGTTCAGAATCTCTTGAACTGGTGCCTTTTACTCTCAACTGACTATAACTTCCCATGTGTTTTAGCCTTGGTTCCCTATCAAGATTACTAAGAGCTTGAGGCACAAGTCACAGGCATCATTTATTCACAAATTAATTGTTTATTGCATATCTGTGATATTGTAATCATTTGCTAGTGTGGAAGGATTTAAAGGTGACTAGCAAGCTCAAGGAGCTTGGACACTATTTTTTAGTATTTTATCATTTATAAATGAATTTTCTTTTTTTTTTTTTAAAGATTTTATTTACTTGACAGAGAGAAACACAGCCAGAGAGGGAACACAAGCAGGGAGAGTGAGAGAGGGAGAAGCTGGCTTCCCGCCGAGCAGGGAGCCCAATGTGGGACTCGATCCTGGGTCTCCAGGATCATGACCTGAGCCGAAGGCAGTCGCTTAACCAACTGAGCCACCCAGGCGCCCCTATAAATGAATTTTCTTATACATAAGTGTTAACTGATTTAATCTTGAATAGTAATTATAATAGACAGTTGATCTTTATCATTTGTAGTTCCATATTTGTTAATTTTCCTACATGCTAAAAGTTATTTGTAAACCCCAAATCAATAGTCATAGTGTTTTTGTGCATACTTATGGACATGTGGGTGCTCAGAGCAGTGAAAAATCTGAGTTGCCCATCAAATTCATTCCTAGTTAAGTCAAACAAGGAGACTCTTTGCCTTCTTATTGAGCTCTCATGTGGTCAATGAGTGTCCTTTTTGAGGTCTATTTAATGCTGTGGGATTTTTTATTTTTTTATTTTTGTGCCTTCTGATGGTGATTTCTTTTTAAAAATAACTCCCAAGTGTCATGCAGAAATACTGCCTAGTGTTCCTAAGTGCAAGAAAGCTGCTATGATGTGCCTTCCAGAGAAAATATGTGCATCAGATAAGCTTCGTTCAAGCATGATTTGTAACATGGTTCATGAATCAACAATATATATTAAATAATGGGTTTTTGAGCAGCAACACACATAAACCAAGGTATGTACTGGTGAGTTGATGAAAATGTGATGAGGGACATTCCGGGACCTAACCCTGTATTACCCCTAGGAGCAATAAGTTGGTATTTGCTGAATTCAGTGTTCAGGGTGATTTTGTACAACACAGTTGCCATGAGTAACACAAATTAACTTTACACATTATACCCATTCTCATCGCAGAGATGAACTGAGGCTCAAAGAAGAAAAAACTTATTTAAGAATGCCACTTTAAGAGGGGAGCTGAGGTTCTAATCATATCATCTGATTCTAAATACTATTTCTTTACATTCACCAAATGCATTGCCCAAGATAAACCTTCCAATATTGGTGGAATGAAACACATGGATAACCCTTGGGCTGGTTACTCTGATGAGTGATATCCTTTGATTTTGGTTTAGTGCTGCCAGGAATGTAAAGTGTATTTCCAAAAACTGTATTTTTAGAGATGTATCTGTGTGTATGGAGAGGTAAGAGGGAGGGTAAGGTACCCAGTTGTCCTGTTGAGCTAGTTTGATACTGATATGCTACCCTATGCAGAATCTAGTCCGTTCCCAGCCTGCAGCCCCTCAGCTCCTCTGCACTAGCAGCATAAAGAAGCACACATGGCTATAACTCATGGAGAGTCAAGAGCTTGGGATTGGCTGTGGAGTTTCAGAGGATGATGGTCGTGGGGGAGTGTGGAGGCAGGCAGGGACACTCAGGAGACAGCAATCTGGTCACTCCCTCTGATTCTGGGCAGCATAGATTCATGGTTAGGAACACAATGTCTGGTATATGATTGTTTGAGACTGGAATTCTAACTCATTTTACTAATCATGTGACCACTTTACCAAATCTCTTTTAATTGCTTGCACTCAGAATTTCAGAGGCTTGTGAGATTAATCTGAATCCATGTTATATATAGGCATAAGACTTCAGCACAGTGCCTGGAGCATGGGAAGCACTCAATAAATGTTAGTTATTATTTCTTCCAGCTAAAATTAATGAGCTTGAAAATGCATATCTTGATAGTGGCAAGAATTGTAGAAGAATATAGTGAAGATTTCACTGACAAGCCTTAGAAATGAGATAGTCTTGATACTATATATAGAAAACTCTAAAGACTCCATTAAAAAATACTAGAATTGATAAATGAATTTAGTAAAGTCATGGGATAAAAAAAATCAATGTACATAAGTCCATGGTATTTCTATACACCAATAATGAAGCAGCAGAAAGTAAAATTAAAAAAAAACAATCCCATTTATAATTACTCACAAAAAATAAAATCCCTAAGAATAAATTTAACCAAGGAGGTGAAAGACCTATACTCTGAAAGAGAGAAAGACTACACAAACAAATGGAAAGATATCCCATGCTCATGGATTGGAAGAAGAAATACTACCAGATGTCCAAGGTACTGAAAGAAATCTACAAAGTTAGTAGAATCTCTATCAAAATACCAAAAGCATTCTTCACGGAACAAGAACAAAATAATCCTAGATTTTGTATGGAATCACAAAAAACCCCAAAGAGCCAAAACAGTCTTGAAAAAGAAAAATAAAACTGGAAGTATCACAATTCTAGATTTCAAGTTATATTATAAAGTGGTAGTTTCAAGAACAGTATGGTACTGGCACAAAAACAGACACAGACACATCTCTCCTGAGACAAAGGAAACAAAAACAAAAGTAAACTATTGGGACTACAAAATCAAAATTAAAAGCTTCTGCACAGTGAAGAAAGCAATCAGCAAAACTAAAAGACAACTTACTGAATGGGAGAAGAAATGTATAAATGACATATCCAATAAAAGGATGGTAGCCAAAATATAGAAGGAATTTATGCAACTCAACATCCAAAAAACAAATATCCCAATTTAAAAAATGAGCAGAAGATGTGAATAGATATTTCTCTAAAGAAGACATACAGATAGCTAGCAGATACATGAAAAGGTTCAACATCACTCATCATCAGAAAAATGCAAATCAAAACTGCAGTGAGATAGCACCTCACACCTGTCAGAATGACTAAAATCACCCATACAAGAAATAGCAGGTGTTAACGAGAATGTGGAGAAAGAGGAATCTCATACAGTGTTGGTGGGAATACAAACTGGTATAGCCACTGTGGAACAGAGTATGGAGGTTCCTTTAAAAATTAAAAATAGGGGCACCTGGTTTAGCAGCTGCCTTTGGCTCAGGTCAGGATCCCAGGGTCCTGGGATCGAGCCCCACTTCGGATACCCTGCTCAGCAGGGAGTCTGCTTCTCCCTCTCCCTCTAGTGCTACCCCTGATTCTCCGTCTCCCTCTAGTGCCTCCACCTCTCTCTTTCTCTGCCACATACATAAATAAATAAATAAATAAATAAATAAATAAATAAATAAAATCTTAAAAAAAATAAAAATAGAATTAGCATATGATCTGGTAATCGAACTACTAGTTATTTACTTAAAAGAACATGAAAACTCTAATTAGAAAGGACATATGCACCCCTGTGTCTATTGCAGCATTACTTACAGTGGCCAAATTATGGAAGCACCCAAGTATTCGTCCATAGATGAATGGATAAATAAGATGCAAGTGGATTATTATTCAGCTATAAAAAAGAATGAAATCTTCCCATTTTTGACAACATGGATGGAGCTAGAAAGTATAATGCTAAGTGAAATAAATCAGTCAGAGAAAGACAAATACTGTATGATTTCACTCATATGGAATTTAAGGAACAAAATAAATGAACAAAGAAAAAAAGAGACAAACCAAGAAACAGACTCTTAACTCTAGAACTCTAGAGAACAAACTGGTGGTTACCGCAGGGGAGGTGGGTGGGGATTGGGTGAAATAGATGGGAACTTAAGAGTGCACTTATCACAATGAGCACTGAGTGACATATAGGATTGTTGATTCACTCTGTTGTACACCTGAAACTAATATATCACTGTATGTTAACTATATTGGAATTAAAATTTAAAAATTAATGAAAAATTAAAAAATGAGACAGCCTTTTGTCATTCTGGAATGGTTTAAAGTGCTGCTGGACTTGGTATCCACCAGGAAGGTGGAGGAGCTTTATAAGACCTTTGTGTTTCTTATTAGCTTACTAAGTCAGTGACTTCTACTTGTGTCTTAATACATCCATCCCTCTCCTAGTCACTGATTACTTTTCATGGAAGAAGAGTGCTAGAACTTGAAGGAAGTGGATAGTTTCTGATTTTAACTCATTTCCCCCAGAATCCATCCAGCTCAGACACTTGTTAGCTGTTTATGGACTTTCATAACAGAATTTATTTTATGAATAAAGTATATTCTTTTTTTTTTTTTTGGTTTTAGAATTTTTTTTTATTGTTACTAAATTTTTTTTTCCAGTGTTCCAAGATTTATTCCCCATTCCCCACACCCAGTGCTCCATGCAATACATGCCCTCAGTACCCACCACCAGGCTCTCCCATCCCTCCACCCCCCTCCCTCCAAGTCCCTCAGTTTGTTTCTGTGTCCAAAGTCTCTGTTGTTTCGTTTCCCTCCCTAGATTACCTTAGTTCCCATTTACTTTCCTTCTCCCACTGTCCTCCAGTTTACCCCTCATGCACCGCAAGTAAGTGAAACCATGCGATACTTGACTTTCTCTTCTTGGCTTATTTCACTCAAGGCCATGTACAAGTTAGTTATCTGGAACTTTTACTAATTTCTTGATATAATGTTATAAATGGCATTTCCGGTTTTAGGCAAACCCAATCAAATACATTTAATGCTCGCCATTAGTAAACTCGAAGTGCTTATTATACTATTACGTGTTCTAGATGATAGAGATTGAGGCATATGGTACAGGAGACTAGGAAGGAGACAGAAGGTTTCTTTATCCTGTGGAGTATAGATCAATTGCAATAAGATTTCCAAATTGTTATGCTTTCTGGGGAGTCATTTTCCAATCACCTTTTGCACACCCTGGCTTTTTCTTCAGCTCTCTTATCTTTGGGGCTCTTGGGTGGCAGCAATTACATATATTCCCTTTTTGTGAAATTGCATATTTACCATTGAATATCCTAAAGAACAGCTAATGTCAAATGGAAAATAACAGGAAAACAGTCTGGTGGAATTTCTTACACTAATATACCCATGATTGCTAGTTAACTTTCTACTGGTATCATATTTTTAAAGAAGGGCCAACCAAATACGTATCTGCAGAATTCTAGAGAGTTTAAGAAAGTGAAAATACATGCTTAAGCAGAGCCAGGAGAGAATAAGTATATTTGGGTGTAGGAAAAACATTGTAGGAAATACCAGTCTACCCTTCAGAGCCAACACTGAAGCCTTACTTCTAAAGCCAGGCATCCGTATATCAGCCTGGGTAGGGGATGTGGTGTATCTTCTTAGAGTGTCAATTATCCTTACAGTAGCTGATTTAAAATATATAAACAAGGCAGAGGATCATAGGGGAAGAGAAGGAAAAAATGAAACAAGATGAAACCAGAAAGGGAGACAAACCATAAGAGATTCCTAATCTCAGGAAACAGAGAGTTGCTGAAGTAGAGTGGGGTGGGAGAGATGGGGTGGCTGGGTGATGGACATAAATGAAATTATGTAAGACTGATGATCACAAGCCTGAAGCAAATAATATATGTTAATAATATATATAATATGTATACATATATATGCATATATATAAACATTAAAACAAACATAGAGATGTTATTTATAGGATGCTGACTCATTTGAATAAAATATTGGACTTCAGTCACATTGTGGGACCACAAGGGGCTACTTTAGTCTATGCTAGCAGACATTTAGGGGACCACTTTGTAGCTTCTGGTCACCTGGATCCTCAGAGGAAACATTTGAGAAACCACATAGAACATTTCTGGTGTTTCAGTTTCTTTGCTTATGATCTCATAGTTTCTCTGAAGGTTCCACGTTTCCCTGAGATCTAGGGTGGGGGAGAGGGCAGATGGTGGGTCACTCTGACTCTAACATGTTCAAGTTTGCAAGTGCTTTAAAATCTTCTAAGATTCAGCATGTTGTAGTGAAAATTTCTGAAACACAATGAGCAAGATTGTCTTGACCCTCTAGCACTTCCTCCATTTCAGTCAAGGTATCTCAGAGATTTTCTTGAGGGGAATGTCATTAAAATAAGTAAAAGATGGGGGAGTACATCATGTTATTATTGTTAATACATTGGAAGGGTTTTGGTAGGTTAAAAATGTGTGTGTGTGAGAGACAGAGAGAGAAAGATTTTCGTCTTTTCCCTCATTTATTTAATCCACAACATTAGGTAAAATCAGTAATGAACATAGGAAAATTCCAAGGACAGAACTTTCCTGGGGAGTAGAGGGGGAGTAGAGGCTAGATAAAGGTATTTGACCCCTGACTAAAGTTGATGAAATACAGGGCTGGTTTGTAAATGCCTTAAATATACTATGATCTTAAATCTAGGTAGGAAGAGAAGTGGGATTTGGTTCTTTTCTTCCTTTCTTCTAAAAACAAAAAGGATTAAATGTCTTAATCTAGGCTTAGTGTAGAACCCAAACCACACAGCGTAATCAAGAACAGGAAATTCGCCCATGTGGATATCTGTATGGGTCTTCTATTTTCAGTATTAAAAACAGACCTGCTCTCAATGAGCCTAGAGTGGACCTTTATTAGGGCAGATATTTCCAGTTTGGCTAAAACCTACCCTGTGGTCCTGAGAAGCTCAAAGAAGTGCGTGCACAGATCACAGTTAATAAGGGATAGGAAAGGGGAGAATTAATTACCTGCTTTTGTATATTAGAGAATACAGTTGTTTCTGTTACTTCCTTCACTCAGCCATTTGTCTCTCATTGCATTTTCTGTATCAGGAGGTTTGATGGGGTCAGGCCCAAGTAAGGAATGTGTGAAATTCATAGCTGCTATAGGGAAATCCAGATTTTAAAAATTAAATTGATGAGAAAACCCTGAGGCTTTATGCATTCAACCACTGATCTTAGAGTCCCCTGAGGGCAGATTTTGTTGTTGCTGAAACAAAACTTTGCTTGTTATCCAATTTCTCACTATCGCACTTAGTTGACGATTTAGGCCCAAACTAAAACTTAGGCACGTCTTGTGAAGATTTGAATGCTTCTTTTAGACAGTTAAATTTTGAAGGTCTTCTCTATTCTGGAAAGGTAATATATGACTGGGGAGAGAGGAAAGGAAGAGAGAGGGAGAAAGAAACAATAGTTTTGGCTGCCGTGTGTATAAAGCACTTGTACAAGAGAAATCATAAAAGAACCCCAAAGATTATTTTTTCCACTGTGAATATGACTCCCAAGTCCTCAAATTTGGTTTTCTCATTATGTTCTTTGAGAGGGGACTTGGGCTAGTGTATTCCCCAGGTAATTTTTGCCATCTTGCCTTGTACATCTTTGTGTGGTCAGAAAATTGCACATGCAGGCTTTTAAGTAAAGATGGCTGCCTTTTAGAGATGGTGTGCATGGTAATCACAATTGGTTCATTCTCAGTTTGCACGTTCTGAGTCCTAACAACATCAGCATGCTTTCTGGCTCTACTCAGTCTCCTTGAACTTGCATACCAACAATACTGGGGGTAGAAGGTCCTGCCTAACTCAAATGCAGCAGTATTTTTGTAAACCCTTGGTGTTCTCATTTCAAAAGATCTCAAATGAATATTGTGGATTGCTATTGTTACCATACTGAAATACAGATGTTCCTAGGGAAAGGTTCATATTGAATACTTACAAAAAAGATGAAATGAAGAATTATCCAAAGTAACCCAAGGTATTCTGTGTGCTTGGAATCTGGCCATTTTTCTTTCTTGAGGCTTGCTACCAAAATTAGAGACCACAGCAAGTTATAAGAAGAGATTCCAGTGGGACACTGATGATATCACCATTCACCATCTTCTGAGGGAATTGCTTGGTACAGAGCTCCTTTGTGAATCATAAGGTGCCTCTCAGAATTGCAGATGTTCTCATCCCTCTGTCAAGGGAGGGCAGAGGAACCAACCAAAGAGAAACTCCACTTTAGAAAAAGGAGGATGCTAGAATCTCTCAGCAACAGCATAAGATACACAGTACTTGCCTAGTTAGGGTCCCACTTGATCTCATAGAGAAAAGGAGAATAATTAAACCACAATCATATTTCTCAAAAAGAACTGTGGGGTTTGAGCCTCCCCAGGTCAGTGAAAGACTCCCTGGGACTTATATCTCTAGCTCTTCACGTGTGTCCCTTTGTAGCACTGTCTTGCAACAGAAGGATGTTGAAAATGTCTCTGAGGAGAATCTGAATATAAGTCACACATTCCTAATGGGTCTGGTTCTAGTTCTTATAAATTTATGTAATATTAATGTAATTTTATATTTTCCACCCAGGGCTAGACAAGCTGAAGTCCAAAAATACATCCTAAAGGAATAGTTCTCCAGGGTTGCAAATGAGTTTTCATTGTGTCTTACAGACAGCCAGTCTTGAAGCTGTAGAAGAAGAAATTTAGGATATTTTCCCAGGTCCCAGTCTAACCTCTCCGCATATTCAGCCAAGGCCCATGTGTCTTAACTACATCACAGAATTACCTTCACCTAGTGCAAGGTTAGGCTGCTTCCATCTGCCTTCATGGGACTGTGGTTCTCAGGCACTCAGGACCTGTCTCTACATAGATAACATTGACCGCTGCCAGAAGCACACTGCCAACCTTTTTTTGCTTTCAATGCAGTTCCTTTGCTTGATGCTGTTTGCAAAATGCATTTAGAATTGACCTTCAGATGTGAGCTGACAGTAAAGGAGGATTTACATGGTGTGTGTGTTCAAGGTGGGTCTCTTTCTTCACTGCCATATCCTGCCTTAAGTGTGAGTCATGGTCTCTGATTCCATACAAAGCACCCTTTCGCTGAGATTTGAATTGGACTCCTGGGTTCATTTTCTCTGTTAAATTTATGTTCTGCTTGTCTCCTTGCTTCTACTCAAAGTCTGGAGATACATGGCTGCTAAAGAAATGCCTTTCCAGGAGAGAGGTCGGCTTTTAGCCATGTGGTGCCAAAGGAGGATTGTTTTTCCCAGTTACTCTGCCTGCCTGATGGTCAAAAACTGATTCCTTTGGAAACTTTCAAGAAGGTGTATGGTGGTGAGAAGAGGTTTTAAAATAAAAAGATTTTATTTATACATTTGACAGAGAGATAACACAAGCAGACAGAGCAGCAGGCAGAGGGAGAGGGAGAAGCAGGCTCCCTCCTGAGCAGGAGTCTGATGCAGGACTTGATCCCAGGACCCTGGGATCATGACCTGAGCCAAAGGCAGACACTTAATCAAATGAGCCACCCAGGCACCCTGAGCATCTGAGATTTTTAATTTAGAGCTTTGAAGGGAGGGAAATAAAGAGGGGAATTTTAAAGCACGATGGAGATAGGAAGGGTGGGAAAGGATAGAAGCCAAAGGTGGGCTCCATCATCAAGTGTCATCCCTGCCTGTGGCATGGGGAGGGTGGATGGAGAGTGCCCACTGTTTCTCTGCCTAAAAGCTTTTCTCAATACATGCTACCCCCACCTCCTACCCACCCAATCACAGTGTATGTGCCATGCCCCCTTGGCAAGCAGATTGCCCAAATGCCCAGTTAGGAACTAGCAGATGGGATTTCAGCCCAAAGAGTCTGACTTCACAGCCCAAGCTTTTAACTACTAAATGTATGTCTTTAATTGTGCATGGTTCTTAGTGGCCTTTATGTGTCCAGGCCACGGGATAAATGGAGAAACCATTCCTTTGGTAGGAATCTTGGGATTTCAAGCATTTCAGCCTGGCGGGGCCAGAGAGTTTAGAAACATATGAAAACTATGGAGACTTACAAGAAAGCAGAACAAGATCCATTTGGAATTTGTGACCACCATTCCAATGTTCCTTGGAGACATTTTTATCATCTCGAATTTGTGAGACTTGTAAAGGGACCTAGGGAAAGAGCTAGAAACCACAGGGAATGTCAGGTCAGAGAAGACCTGTGAGGCAGTAATAATGACTTTCATGCTCACATCAACCAGGATTTCCAACTCACTATCAAGCAAGTGTGTCACCGAATTAGCCACCTATAGCCCCCAAACTCTTTATCCCACTAATAATCCTCTAAGCCACTTAAGCACTGGATTTAAATATTTTCAGCTGTTTTTCAGACAGGTTGTGCTGACGAGCTGTTTTGAGGTGGAGGCTGTGGGTGTTAATATTTGAGTGAAGCAGGTTGCCTGCGTAAGCCTGAGGGCATTTTTGGTCTGGGGCTTAGATGTAAACGATCGGGCAGGGAGCAGGGCACACTGCGGGATGCCTGGGAAAGCTGGCTCTGGAAACAAAGTGCTCATCTCAGTGGTCTAGGTGCTGAATGCACAAATCTGATTGAAGTGAGCTGAGCACAGGTCTCGTGCGTTTCCCGCACACCTGCCGGAATATTAATGCCTCAACGCAGAACTAGAGATAAAGGAGCAGCTGGGTTAGACCTACACAGGCAGTGGTTCAAAAGGTGATACACACAGTGCATTTAGTCTAACAATTGTGAATTTGAGATTTAATTTTAACTGAAACTCGATGATACGTTAACTTGAAAATTTATTAGCTGTAGCAGAGAGCAACTCTTCCAGTTCACTGAAGTTTCTGACTTGCTTTAAGGACAACAGCTGGTTTATTAATTTAGTCAACTTATGTGAAGTTTAATCATGCCTCAGCCCTCCAAAGGATCTTAAAACTAGATGCACAAAAATAATGAACAAGTGCAGTGACTGTTGGTGTTTCCTTAGTGGAGTTCTTGTGTTGAATGGAAGTCAGAGCTAATGTGCACTTTAGTTTCCACAAAACAAAGCACAGGAACAAAAACCCCCAAACCTCACTGCTTTTTGATTGTTCATTCCCAGAAATTGGGCATGAAAAGTAGTCAAACACTAACCCAATAAAAAGGCCTGTTAACTTAGTATGTTTCTTTTTCATGTGTGAATTCAAAAGTAAAAATGTATCCTTTAACAAACCCTCCAAAAGAAGGATAAAATTTAGCAAGATCCAAAAGAAGCTGGAGAAGATGTGAAGCCACATCTGTTAGCTTTTCTTTTTTCTTTTTTCTTTCCTTACTTATTTTTAAACTATTAAAACTATATTTCAGTCTACTGTCTTTTTTCATATAATAAAGTGTTATTCATTTAAACTTTTCTAGATTAGACATTGTGACGTTTTGGACACAGTGGTTCTGATACCTTCTTTGTGGTATTCGTGAAGAAAAGGACTTGTTAAAAGAGTAGACTGCAAATGTGATTTCCAAGGAAGTTTTAAAATTAAGTAATTAATTAATAAAGTGCTTTGCACACTTTCTATGTTAACTGTATGCTACTGTGGACGATTGAATCTTAGCTGGTACTGAGCAATAACATGATGAAATGCCTGTAGAACTTTGGCATATTAATTAAACACATGCTTTTCTTCTTTAAAACAACTTCATTTGACTTCTTGACCACCATTTGTTAACACCAGTATATTTAAGGACATGTCTCTTGAGCTCTGTGATTAGAATGTTTTGCTTAAACTCCTAACGACTAATGGAGGAGGAATGGCCCATTAACAAAATTAGATAACTCAGAAGTACACCCAAAAAACAACTCTGAAATCCCTGTTAAGCTCTCCACAGATGCAGATGTGCTGGTCCTGCAGTGACTCCCTATAGCCAAAGGACAGGACTCTGCACAGTGGTGGTAAGCTCCGGCCCAGGGGAAAGCAAAATGTGTAGGGTGCCCAACCACCCAGGCGAGAGGGTCTGGAGTATTTGAGATGGCTTCATGGAGAACAGGATGTTGGACTGGAACTTGAAGAATTGATTGGGGTTGGGGAAGGAATGCAGTGTGTTTTGTTTTGTTTTGTTTTAAGAGAGAAAGTACATGCATGTGAGTGGAGAGGAGGGGGACAGAGAGAGAGAGAGAGAGAGAGAGAGAGAGAGAGAGAGAGAATGAATCTCAAGCAGGCTCTGTGCCCAGAGTGCAGAGTTGACACGGGGCTGGATCTCATGACCCTGAGATCATGACCTGAGCAGAAATGGATAGTCAGACACTTAGCTGACTGAGCCACCCAGGTGCCTTTGCAGTATGTTCCTTTGCAAATGCTTGTGCAATTCTGGGTTTGAAGGTGAGGTAGGAAGTTGACCATAAAAGCACAGAGATCATTCTTCCCAGATTCCCCCCATGACAGGATTACAAAACTGGGCAGCATCTTCGCTAAGATGTGGGTGATGCATGTGTGCGGTTTCTTAAATTTAGGGTGGGGAAAAAGTGCTTTCTGTGACATCTTGTCCTCCTCCCAGGCCAGGTTTCACATAACTCTAAATCTGCAGGGATGATCGATCCGGGTTCCTCACCTGATGGGGGGATTTGATGATTTATGTCCATGGCCCAGACGTCCACTTTGGGGCTGTATTTCTGATGAGCAAGCATTTCAGGGGCTCTGTATGTAGGACTTTCACATTGAATGCTAACTGCTCCTGAGAAAGACCCTCTAACATCATGGTATTACTCCATACGTAGTCTGAAAGATTTACAAATAGGCATACCAAAAAGTTCACCTCCAGCTGAGAAGACTTTAATTCTTTTTAGCAGCAGTTGGATAAAGCAGGTCTCTGAATAACTTGATAAAACATCCAGTAAAAACACAATTTATTGCAGCAATTCTCGTGGGGTATCGGGATGCAAGGAAACAGGTTGAGATACTGTCTTTACATAAAATCACTTGGTTTTTGGCTTTAAGTTCTTGGGTTTTCTTTCATCCAGCTCTCAGTAATGTTTCCCTTAGCTTACACCTGGCATTCCATGACTGGCCATTTACATTACACTGTACTGGAAAGTTTCTTATGTGACAGCAGACCATAGTGAGGGCAAATAATATTTGGCCTTTTAATCCAAGCCTTACTGCCCAGTCAGATGCCTACCATTCCCTATTGCCTCGGGAATTGGACTCACTTTACTCACTTTTGTTCTCCTCTGCCCACCCTTCCACAGTTGGAATCACAGTTCCATTTCTCTGGGCTGCCATCTTCTTCATCTTCTATAAAACGAAATAATATTAGTATTGACTTCATAGCATTTTATGTTGATTAAAATGTGAATTTAGGTTACAGGCTTCAAGTTTGTTATAAGTGATCCACTGATATAAGTTATGATTGTTATTCTTCTTGCACAATTTGTCTATTCCTACAAAGATCCCTGAAAAGTTTCCCCTAGACACAAGTTTGGCTTAGGAAACAACAGAGCTGTACTATTTGGGATGCTGGTCTATGTAAGATCACCCCCCAGTGAGCATGAGTGGCCTGGAAGGACTCAAGGCTGGGGCCATGTCATGAAATTTGTAAACCATCAGTGACATCACACAGTGAGATCGAATCCCATTGAATTACCTGGGTCCTCTGAGCCTGCCCTGGAAACCTCTAGGCTGCAACAATGTAGGTGGTTTTCAGGATTTTATTACTTTAGTAAGCATCCCTCTGAATTCCGTTAGTAATTGTTGAAAAGCAACAAACATGTTTAAGCAAGAGGAATTTTTTTCTTTCAAGATTATTTTGTCAGGCTCATTTGGAATGAATAACATTTTGAGAAAAATCACAGAATGGTTTCAAAGACCACAGAGCATGAATTAATGTCACATGTAACTGTACTCACAAAATGCTAAATTTAGATTTTTACTTGCACTTATATAACATTTTAAATGACACATTGTTTTAATTAATATACTACATGGTAGCTTAATATAATAAAGGACTCTGTGTGTGTGTGTCATACATTTTTGTCTATGCCTCAATTATTAAGTTTCCCCTGTAGTTTGAAATAGTTTCTCTCCACCTGGAGAAAATGCCATAATTCTTAGTGCTGCCTCCTGAGATCTGTTAGGTCTATGTTTCAAATAAAGCCACAGTCAGCTGGATTAATAAAATAATCACAGACATTTATTCTTACCAATAATTTTGATATTGTTGTATTATCCAGAAGAAAAATTTCAGGCTTCAGGTCCCTTAATAGACCCAGAAAAGTAAACGTTATATATTAATAGTGTATTGTGTTTTAGAATATTGCAGCTGTATGCTGAAGAGGATTCTTTCTTGACTTGAGCCTCAGAAGTGATAATGGACTAGATTCTTTGAGTTCCCAGAAAAAAAAACCCAAAACACTAGCAAACAAAGCAGTATGCTTTCAGTTTCTCTTCCTGGCTTTGACTTGACATCGACAAGCTGTTACTTTGGGAATTGTCCATTTTAAAATAGGAGACTTGCAAGCAATGACTGCAAGCAGTTCTTTGAACACATCATGAAGAAAATTGACCAGTAAAAATGGAGTTTCTCCCTTTCTAATCAAGCGATAGTTGGAAAGAAAGCAGTTAGGGTCACTAAATGGTTACTACCCAGACTCTTCTGTAAATATAGCATTATTTTCAGAGTTGTCTCTTAGAGATGTGAGTCCTGGGATAAATCACACACAGCACTCTCCTCCTGCTTTATATTTTAGGCAGGTGAAATTTGCCTAAAGTGGACGAACGCCCTGAGTATCTGAGAAAGCTCCCCTTAGGGAGTGTGCATGGAAGAAGGGACTTGTCATCACATATTGTAGGAGTCACATGTGTTTTGGTCTTTTTAACAATGAGCTAATTGGAAAAATAAAACCCTTCTAATTTTTCTTGGCCACACAATTGTGTGATTTGTATAGCAGGACAGAGTCCCCTAAGTATAGTCCCAAAGAGGGGCACCTAATCTCTAGCACCTTTGGGAGGTATCCATGATGGCATGGCCAACTCCAGGTATCCTTGGTAATGGTTCACAGGGGTGCCATGGGCATTAAATAACATGATAGATTTGCATATTTACCGATAAGGTGAATATGTGCTATAGAAAATGTATGTAGTAGGTGATGTCTCTATTATAATCAGAAATATAACCAGGGAGAGGAGGATAGGGCAGGGATTAAAACAAACCACTTAAATGTGACCATTAGAGACAGGATCACATGTTCAGAGCTGTTTCTTCTCCTGTTCATCTCTGCTGTCTTGGGGATGCAGGCATTTTGGAGGGAGAGGTGATGGTGCAGGTGGGCATGGTACCTCGCATGGGAGGTCCCCCAAGTGGATTCGGCTGCCTTTTCATGCCTGACCTTACTGTGAAGAGCATAAGAGACTTTGCTTCCGTAAGTGATGATGTGTTTACATATCCAAATGCTTTTGAATGATGAACAGTTTGACAGCCGTTAAACAATTAAACAAGTTAGTAAGTTGTTACTTTAAAAATAACCCTTTATACAGGAGCTTTTTGGAAACCTTTTCCCTAAAAGATTGTTTGGATGTGTACTTTCAACATCTCTCTTATTTTAAGTCCATCATCCTCTTTTTATGGGATTTCTCCATATAAGGAGAAATAGATCAGTATGTTTTGTGTTCTATGGCAAGGGATTCTAAGTTAGCTTTCTAGCCTCTGGAATCCTTCAGCAGAAGGGAGTTCGGGGACAGTGATTTGGAAGGAGCTATGTATAGTTTAGTGTATTAGGGATCTTGGGAATAAGTAACTAGGATCTTTCCCAAATCACAAGACATTTTATAAGGCATTTAAAAAATCTGGCTGGGTGGAGAGAATAGACACATTGTAAATCAGCTAATACCATAGGCTACCCTCAATAGGAGTTTCTCCCAAGTCATTAAACCCACAAAAATTTGCAGGAATCCCTCCCACATTCATCAGCACCACATTCTGTTACTTTGAATGTTTTTTTTGTTCATAAGAGGATACAAATGTTTCTCTAAACTATAGTCACCGTTTTCACATAAACAGCACTGAAACTAAACCCTGGAGAAAGAAAGGAAGAGACAGTCATGGTCACATCAGCTCTCTTCACATGTGGACGTATGGGCTAGTGCTCATTTTTTCATAATGGCACACCCAGTGACAAGCTTCTCAAGGACACTGATCTTCCCTTCAGCTGCACTTACTTATGGAACCTGTACTGGGCTCACAGTCAGTGACTCACATGTTAAGAGCTTCGTGAACACGGGAAAGTTGACACGGGAAAGTTGGTGGCTTTTCCTCCCTCAAAGGAAGGAATGGTATTATGTCTGTGTACAATTCCATGCCGTGTGGATGCCCCAGAGCAGACATAATCTGCCTGGAAAATGTCTTTGCTCCCCTTTCACTTGGTTTCTGTGATCCCAGCTCCTACTCAGGACGTTGCTGCCAAAGCATAGCTTTACCGCCGTGTAATAAGAGTTTTCTGTCTCCAGGCTTTTGCACAGCTGGGCAATGTTAGCATGTTTAACTATTTGCTGGAACTGAGATTCATGCTTTATATCCTTTAGAACATGGGAGTCTTCCCTGGTTTTCCTGTTGATGACTTTGATGGTGCCCTAAGTCAGTGGCAATAGAAATGATACCCAGTGAAAGATAATGAATAAAAATAGTAGACTCAATTTTTTTAAAAGCACAAAACAATGCATAATGCATATGTAATAGCAGGATCTTTATACTGTAATTTTGTTAAATTGGTGGTGAGCTCATATGGTATTTGTCTGTCTCTGACTTATTTTGCTTAGCATAATACACTCTAGCTCCATCCGTGTCATTGCAAAAGGCAAGATTTCGTTCTTTTTGGTGGCTGAATAGTATTCCATCATATATATACATACCACATCTCCTTTATCCATTCATCTGTTGATGGACATTTGGACTCTCTCCATAGTTTGTGGGTTGTTGATAATGCTGTTATAAACTATCAGGGTGCAGGTACCCCTGCGGATCTGTACTTTTTTTCTATCTGTTGGGTAAATGCCTAGTAGTGCGACTGCTGGATTATAGGGTAGTTCTATTTTTAACTTTTTGGTGGACCTCCAAACTATTTTCCAGAATGGCTGCACCCATTTATATTCCTACCAACAATATAAGAGCATTCTTCTTTCTCTGCATCCTCACCAATGTGTTGTTAATTTTAGCCATTCTGACATGTGTGTGGTGGTATCTCATCGTAGTTGCAATTGTATTTTCTGATGAAGAGCGATGTTGAACATGTTTTCATGTGTCTGTTAGCCATCTGGAATTCATCTTTGGAAACTTGTCTATTCAAGTGTTCTGCCCATTTCTTCACTGGATTATTTATTTTTTGGGTGCTGAGTTTGGTAAGTTCTTAATGGATTTTGGATACTCACCCCTTATCAGATATATTGTTTGCAAATATCTTCTCTAAATGGAATATGTTTTAGAACACATATCAACCAAAACCAAAAGATGTAATTGGTACAGAAATAAAAATAATTAAATATGGAAAGAAATCATATATATCAATAAAATTAGCTATAGTGCATTCTAGGAAAACTCATTAAAACTTCTCCTTCATTCTTTTTTTTTACATAGTTATTAGTTTGACAAGAATTTCTCCCTTTGTTTTTAGTAGAAAAATATAAAAAAGAATTTTGAGTAAGAAAACCAAACAAATTATCTTATGATATTTTTTATTTTTCTTTGGATTTGTTTTTATTGTAAAGATAAATTGATTTTTATATGCATTAACATGCTTAATTGGAACATACACTAATTTCTGGACTAACAGATAATCCAAACTTTAAGATTTTCCGTGAATTTAAACTATTCAAGTCTTCTCAAGGAATCTAGGGCAAGTAAGCTTTGTAAAAGGAAGACTGCCCTTTTCTTGCACCCAGGAGGAAAATAAAGCAGGATTTAAAAAAATCAAAGTATTCTCTGCTGCTTATGACTACATTAAAAGAATCTTTGTGAAGAAAAATATTTGTAGCTATGAGACCCTTCAAAATAGGATGGGATTTATAATTACACTGATTATTTAATATGCCCCAAGGTGTGAGAGTGGACGTCATTGTCTTGTTTCTGATTTTAGGAGAGAAGCTCTCAATTTTTCACCATCGAGTATGATATCAGCTGTGGGTTTCATATACGGCCTTTGTTATGTTGAGGTATGTTCCCTCTATACTTACCATGTTGAGGATTTTTATAGTGAATAGATGTACTTTGTCAAAAGCTTTTTTTGCATCTATTAAAATGATCATATGGTTTTTATCTTCTTGTTAATGTATCACATTGATTGATTTGCAAATATTGAACCACCCTTGACTCTCTGGAATAAATCTCAGTATATCGTGGTGAATGATTTTTGTTAGTATATTGTTGGATGTGGTTTGCTAATATATTGTTGAAGATTTTTGCATCTATGCTCATCAGGGATATTGGCCTGTAGTTCTCTTTTTTTGTAGTGTCTTTATCTGATTTTTATATCAGGATAATGGTGGCTTCATAGAATGAATTTGGAAGCTTTACTTCTTCTTCTAGTTTTTTGAATAGTATTAACTCTTCTTTTTTTTTAACTTTAAATTTATTTTATTTTTTCAGTGTTCCAAGATTCATTGTTTATGCCCCACACCCAGTGCCCCATGCAATACGTGCCCTCAGTACCCACCACCAGGCTCTCCCCTCCCCTCACCCCCTTCCCTCCAAGTCCCTCAGTTTGTTTCTGAGTCCAAAATCTCTTATGTTTTGTTTCTCTCCCCGAATTCCTACTTCCCATTTCCTTTCCTTCTCCTACTGTCCTCTATATTACCCCTTACACACCACAAGTAAGTGAAACCATGTGATACTTGACTTTCTCTACTTGATTTATTTCACTCAGCATAATCTCTTCCAATCCGGTCCATGTTGCTACAAAAGATGGATATTCATCCTTTCTGATGGAGGTGTAGTATTCCATTGTATATATGTACTATATCTTCTTTATCCATTCATCTGTTGAAGGGCACCTTGGCTCTTTCCACAGTTTGGCCATTGCTGCTATGAACATTGGGGTACATATGGCCCTTCTTTTCACTACATCTGTATCTTTGGGGTAAATACCGAGTAGTGCAATTGCAGGGTCACTGGGTAGCTATACTTTTAATTTTTAAAGGAATCTCCACACTATTTTCCAAATGAGTTGCACCAACTTGCATTCCCACCAACAGTGTAAGAGGATTCCCCTTTCTCCGCAGCCTCTCCAACACTTGTTGTTTTCTGTCTTGTTAATTTTGGCCATTCTGACTGGTGTAAGGTGGTATCTCAGTGTGGTTTTGATTTGAATTTCCCTGATAGCTAGTGATGTTGAACATTTTTTCATGTGTCTGTTAGCCGTTTGTATATCTTCTATGGAGAAGTGCCCCTTTATGTCTCCTGCCCATTTTTTGATGTGTTCTTTTTCTTTTTGGATGTTGAGTTTGAGTATTTCTTTGGATATCAGCCCTTTGTCTTTAGTGTCATTCGCAAATATTCTCTCCCATTCCGTGGGTTGCCTCTTTGTTTTGTTGATTGTTTCCTTTGCTGTACAGAAGCTTTTCTTTAATTGTTTGATAGAATTCACCTGTTAAGCTATCTTGAATGTATATGCATTCAACTGCTGAAAGACACTCTGGTTGCTTCTGAGTTTATGGGATTACGAATAAAACTGCTGTAAACATTGATGTGCAGGTTTTTGTGTGGACATAAGTTTTCAGGTCAGTTGGGTAGATATGTAGGACCGTGATTACTAGATTATGGTAAGACTATGCCTAGGTTTGTAAGAAACTGCCAAATTGTCTTCCAAAGTGCCTTTACCATATTACATCCCCATCAGCAATGAGTAAGAATTCCCGTTACTCTGCATCCTCACCAGCATTTGGTATTGCCAGATTTTTGCATTTTAGCCTTTCTAATAGGTATGTAGTTGTATACCATTATTACTTGAATTTGTAATTTCTTGATGACAGATGACATGAGAAATATTTTTATATATTTATGTGCACCATCTGTATATCTTCTTTGGGAGGTTTCTAGGTCTTTGGTCCATTGTTAATTAGGTTGTTATTTTGTTGTTGACTTTCATGAGTGCTTTGTATATATTTTTTATTTTTAATTAATTTATTTTTATTTGAATTCAATTGACATATAATGCATTATTGGTTTCAGAGGTAGAAGTTAGTGATTCATCAGTCTTAATTATTAATACTGGTACTCATTACATAATGTGCCCTCCTTTATGTCCATCACCCAGTTATCCCATCTACCCCACCCTCTCCCCTCCAGCAACCCTTGGTTTGTTTCCTATGCTTAAGAGTCTCTTATGGTTTGTCTCCCTCTTTGATTTCGTCTTATTTTATTTTTTCCTCTCTTCCCCTGTGATTCTTTGTTTTGTTTCTTAAATTCCATGTATCAGCAAGATCATATAATTGTCTTTCTCTGATTGATTGGCTTATTTCACTTAGTGTAACACCCTCTAGTTTCATCCATGTTGTTGTAAATGGCAAGATTTCATTTTTGATGGCTGAGTAGTGTTCCATCGTGTGTGTGTGTGTGTGTGTGTTTGTGTGTTTATGTGTGTATTATATAATACATATTCAACTATTGATGGACATCTGGGCTCTTTCTTTTGTTTGGCTATTTTGTGGACATTGATGTTATAAACATTGGGGTACAGGTGCCCCTTTGGATCACTACATTTGTATCTTTAGGGTATATACCCAATAGTGCAATTGCTAGGTCATAGGGTAGCTCTATTTTGAGGAACCACCATACTGTTTTCCAGAGTGGCTGCACCAGCTTGCATTCTTACCAACAGTATGAGACAGTTCTCCTTTCTCTGTATCCTTGCCAACATCTGTCCTTTCTTGACTTGTTAACTTTAGCCATTCTGACTGGTATGAGGTGGTATCTCACTATGGTTTTGATTTGTATTTCCCTGATGTCAAGTGATATTGGTACTTTTTCACTTGTCTGTTGGCCATTTGTATGTCTTTTTTGGAAAAATGTCTGTTCATGTTTGCTGTTCATTTCTTGATTGGAATATTTTTTCTTTGGGTTTTGAGTTTGATAAGTTCTTTATAGATTTTGGATAATAGCCATTTATTTGATAGGTCATTTGCAAATATCTTTTCCCATTCTGTCAGTTGTCTTTTGGTTTTGTTGACTATTTCCTTGCTGTGCAAAAGCTTTTTATCTTGATGAAGTCCCAGTAATTCATTTTTGCCTTTGTTTTCCCTGACTTTGGAGATGTGTCTAGCAAGAAGTTGCTGTGGGTAAGGTCACAGATGTTGCTGTCTGTGTTCTCCTCCAGGATTTTGATAGATTCCTATCTCCCTTTAGGTATTTCATCCATTTTGAGACTATTTTTGTGTGTGGTGTAAGGAAATGATCCAGTTTCATTCTTCTGCATGTGCCTGTCCCATTTTCCCAAGAGCATTTGTTGAAGGGATTCTTTTTTCCATTGGATATTCTTTCCTGCTTTGTCAAAGATGAGTTGACCATAGACTTGAGGATTCATTTCTGGGCTCTCTGTTCTGTCTATGTGTCTATTTTTGTGGAGTGCTCTGTATATTTTGAAGACAAGTCCTTTATCAGATATGTGTTTTGTAAATATTTTCTTCCAGAACTGCTTTTGTAGAGCTGGAAACAGGGCTCTTTCATACCCCAAAACATTAGCCTACATACGTGAATCAATAAAATGCAATTAGCTACAAACCATGGTAGAGACCTTAAAAGTGCTGAGGTTACATTAATGCCTGAGGATATATAACCTACCTTACTGCTTTTTATTATAGTAAAGCAATTACTTTCTGGAGTTTTTTCTGGAAATATGCATTTTAATGGTTAGCCTGGCTTAAGTGCCAGTTAAAAGTTGGTTAGATTTTATACCTTAAAAATCCTTAATGTTAAAGGGATAAAGATACAGATGTAGTGAAAAGAAGGGCCATATGTACACCAATGTTCATCGCAGCAATGGCCACAATCGCCAAACTGTGGAAAGAGCCAAGGTGCCCATCAACAGATGAATGGATAAAGAAGATGTGGTACATATATACAGTGGAATACTATACCTCCATCAGAAAGGATGAATATCCAACTTTTGTAGCAACATGGACTGGACTGGAAGAGATTATGCTGAGTGAAATAAGCCAAGAAGAGAAAGTCAAGTACCGCATGGTTTCACTTACTTGCGGTGCATTAGGGGTAACCTGGAGGACAGTGGGAGAAGGAAAGTAAAGGGAAACTAGGGTAATCCAGGGAAAGAAACGAAACAACAGAGACTTTGGACACAAAAACAAACTGAGGGACTTGGAGGGAGGGGGATGGAGGGATGGGAGAGCCTGGTGGTGGGTACTGGGGACACCTAAAGCATGGAGCACTGGGTGTGGGGAATGGGGAATGAATCTTGAAACACTGGGGAAAAAAATGTAAGTAACAATAAAAAAATAAATTAAAAAAAAAGCTGACTATATATCCATACATGTAAATTCCAAAGGAATTTTGATATTTGATATTTGATTTGACATTTACTGTTTAAAGGACTATTTCTCCTAATGTTATTCTAAATAAAGAGTTGTACAGGGGCACCTGGGTGGCTCAGTTGGTTGAGCAACTGCCTTCGGCTCAGGACATGATCCCGGAGACTCGGGATCGAGTCCCACATTGGGCTCCCTGCTCAGTAGGCAGCCTGCTTCTCCCTCTCTCACTCCCCCTGCTTGTGTTCCCTCTCTGGCTGTGTTTCTCTCTGTAAAATAAATAAAATCTTTAAAAAAAAAAA
>PITA01012130.1:0-63470 GCA_004023965.1 Spilogale gracilis | reverse complement strand
TGGATATAGGTCTATTCAGATCGTCAATGTCTTCCTGTTTCAGTCTTGGGAGCTTATAGGTTTCTAGGAATGTATCCATCTCTTCTAGGTTGTTAAACATATTGACATATAGTTGTTGATAGTAATTTTTGATGATTGTTTCTATTTCCTTGGTGTTAGTTGTGATCTCTCCCCTTTCATTCATGATTTTGTTAATTTGGGTCTTCTCCCTTTTCTTTTGGGTTAGTTTGGCCAATGGTTTATCGATCTTATTGATTCTTTCAAAGAACCAGCTTCTAGTTTTGTTGATGTGTTCTACTGTATCTCTAGTTTCTGATTCATTCATCTCTGCTCTAATCATTATTTCCTGCCTTGTGTGGGGGGTTGGTTTAATTTTTTGTTGATTTTCCAGTTCTTTAAGGTGTAATGAGAGTTGGTGTATTTGGGATTTTTCAAGTTTTTTGAGTGAGGCTTGGATGGCTATGAATTTCCCCCTTAGGACGGCCTTTGCTGTATCCCATAGGTTTTAGATCGATGTATCTTCATTCTCATTGGTTTCCATGAAGTGTTTCAGTTCTTCTTTGATTTCTTGGTTGATCCACATATTCCTGAGTAGGCTCGTCTTTAGCTTCCAAGTGTTTGATTTTCTCCTGAACTTTTTATGGTGATTGAATTCCAGTTTCATGGCATTGTGGTCAGAGAATATGCAGGGAATAATTTCAGTCTTCTGGTATCAGTAGAGCCCTGATTTGTGACCTAGTATGTGGTCTATTCTGGAGAAAGTTCCATGTGCACTCAAGAAGAATGAGTATTCTGCTGTTTTAGGGTGAAATGTTCTGAATATATCTATAAGATCCAGCTGGTCCAATGTGTCATTCAAGGCTCTTGATCCTTTGCTGATTTTCTGTTTAGAACATCTGTCCATTGCTGTGAGTGGTGTGTTAAGATCTCCTACGATTAGTGTATTTGCATCAATATGATTCTTTAGTTTGTTTAACAGTTGGCTTATGTAGTTGTCTGCTCCCATGTTAGCGGCATAAATATTTACAATAGTTAGATCTTCTTGATGTATAGACCCTTTAAGAATGATGTAGTGTCCTTCTGTGTCTTTGATTCAGTCTTTAGACTGAAATCCAATTTGTCTGATATGAGAATCACTACCCCGGCTTTCTTTTGGGGTCCTTTGGCATGAAAGATGGTCTTCCATCCCCTCACTTTCAATCTGTAAGTGTCTTTCGATTCAAGATGAGTCTCTTGTAGACAGCATATGGATGGGTCCTGTCGTTTTATCCAGTCTGCAACCCTGTGTCTTTTTATTGGAGTGTTTAGGCCATTCTCATTGAGGGTGATTATTGATAGATATGTTTGTATTGACATCCTGTTGCCTATGGAGTTCATGTTTCTATAAGTTACCTCTGTAAATTTCTGTTTTGTGTCACTCTTGGGTTCGTTTCTCCTCTAAAGAACCCCTCTTAGTATTTCTTGTAGTGCTGGCTTGGTGGTTGCATAATCTTTTAGACCTTGGCGGTCTTGGAAGCTCTTTATTTCTCCTTCCATTTTGAAAGTCAACCTTGCTGGATACATTATCTTTGGTTGCCTATTTTTGTCATGTAACTTCATGAATATGTCTTTCCAGCCCTTTCTGGCTTGCCAGGTTTCTGTGGATAGGTCTGACGTTATTCTGATGATCCTCCCTCTATAGGTAAGGGATCGCTTTCCCCTAGCTTCCCTTAAGACATATTCTTTGGTTTTATGATTCAAGAATTTTACTATTATGTGCCTGGAAGCTTTTCTGGCCTCATTGATCTTGGGGGTGTCCTCTCTACTTCTAGGACATGAACATTTGTTTCATTCCTCAGATTTGGGAAATTTTCATCCATGATTTGTTCAACAATATTTTCTAGGTTTTTCTCTCTCTCAATTCCTTCAGGGATTCCAATAATTCTGATATCGGAGCGTTTCATGGCATCATTCATTTCCCTTATTTTGTTTTCTTGGGATTTTAGTTGTTTGCTCCAAGACTTCTCTTGCTCCACTTTCTTATTCCGTGTGTCTTCTAAATCACTGATACGATCTTCAGCTTCACTTACTCTGGCTGTTAGCATATTTAGGTTAGATTGCATCTCATCTAAAGCTTTTCTAACCTCAGCTTTCACTTCTGTTACTATGGCTTCCACTTTGAGACTAATGTTCTTTTCTAAATTGACTATTGCTTGGACTATTGCTGCCCTGAATTCCATATCTGTCATATTGTTTATGTTCATTTCCAGTAGTTCTGTGACCGAGGTTGCAGTCTCAGGGTTCTTCTTCTGTTGGGTGTTCCTTCTCCGAGTCATTGTGGCAAGGAGTGGTTGAGGGAGTGTATAGCTAGATATATCAGCCACTATCTAGGTGGATTGGTCATTGGAAGGTTTTGGAGCAACCAGAGTTCACCACCAAAAAGGAAGGAGAAAGAAAAAAGAAAACAGAAGAGAGGAAGCAAGAAAAGACACCCCTGCCAGAGCAGGGCCTAGTGATAGGATTTATATGGTACAAAGCTGTTACAGGGTAAAGAAAAGGGTTATCAAGGGTAAATGAAGAGATCAAAAAGTGAAGCCCAACCTATATGACCCCCAAGACCAGTATTTATATAATATAGAAGCAAAGACAATTACACAGACACACTGACAAACTAGGGTGGGAAGGTGAGGGCAGACACACCTTGTGGGCAAGGAATGCATTTTAGACGCTCCCGAGTTTGTCTTGTTGTTATTGTTGGATGAGCCCACTTTCAAAAGATATAGGGGGATTAGAACTGGTTGTATATAGGGGTAGTATTGAATAGGGATGTGGGATTGACTTGAAGCTTGTATCTACATGTACACATAAAAGAGAGAATAAAGGAAAGAGGAGAGAAGAAAGGGAAAAACAGAGAGAGCAAACAGGGAAACAAGAGGCAACAACAAAAGCAGAAAATACAGGGGTGCGTTTGAAAAAATTTCAGGGTAAAAAAGAGAAAAAATAATAAAAAAATAAAAAAGAATAAAAAATTAAAAAAATAAGAAATGTTATGTGGTGTTGTATTGGGTATCACGTTGTGATAAGAAGGGGGCTAAAAATTGAAAGAAGAAAAACCGTTAGAATGTATTTTTAAGCTTAAAGTGGAAGCTTAAAAGTAAAAATAGAAAAAAGTTTAAAAAAGTAAATGAGGTGGGAAACTGTATCAATGAGTTATAGGGCTTTTTGTACTTATAGTCAGTGCCAGAGGTTTAATAAATTGCCTTTCCCCCGATTTGGGATTTTGCATTGGAGTGTTGTCCTCCTGAGTTTCTGGCTTGCTTTCTGGTGGCGGGGCATGCCATTCCCTTTCAGTCCTTCTACCTAGGCTGAGTCTCTCGGCCCCCTTGCTAGAGGCTGGTCTCAATGGTAACCAGGTTATCAGGTTACAATTCTCTGGTACCGGAGCGTTGTTCTTTTGCGTCTTTTTTCAGCAGTTGAGGAAGTCAAGTCGGAGCAGGATGTCTGCGCCCAGACCTCCCTCCCAGAGAGAGCCTCTACACAGGGAGCGGCTCTTTCCCACCTCCCAGTTGGCAGTCTGTCACAGTCGGGCTGGTGCAGACGTTGTATTGATTTCTGCCCCCGCACCCGCTTGTCGTTTCACTCCCGCACCTCAAAGCCACAACTCCTTTTGGATCACACGACTTTGTCTGCGCCCTGGGACCTGGGGCCTCTCCGGTCCCACGCAAGTCTGTAAAATCACCTTCCCTGGGGGGGGTCTGCATGCGGCCCACGATGTGGAGAGAAACGGGAGAGAAAGGCAGCGGCGTAAAAATAGAATCCACTCCCGCTGCTTTCGGGGCAGCTGCAGCAGCTCCGGTGGCGCGGCGCCGCGCACGGGGGCCCGGCGCGGCGCATGGGGGCCCGGCGGCGCGGCCTGGCACGCTGGGGCCTGGCGGCACGGAGCGATACGCGGGGGGCCCGGCAGCGGGAAAAAATTTTATTTTATTTTTTTTTAGACTATTTCTTTAAGTACCTTTATTTTTTCTAATTTATTTTTTTATTGTTACTAAAATTTTCTTTTTTTCCAGTGTTCCAAGATCCATTCCCCATTCCCCACACCCAGTGCTCCACGCTTAGGTGTCCCCAGTACCCACCACCAGGCTCTCCCATCCCTCCACCCCCCTGCCTCCAAGTCCCTCAGTTTGTTTCTGTGTCCAAAGTCTCTGTTGTTTCATTTTCCTCCCCGGATTACCCTAGTTCCTATTTACTTTCCTTCTCCCACTGTCCTCCAGTTTACCCCTCATGCACCACAAGTAAGTGAAACCATGCGATATTTGACTTTCTCTTCTTGGCTTATTTCACTCAGCATAATCTCTTCCAGTCCAGTCCATGTTGCTACAAAAGTTGGGTATTCATCCTTTCTGATGGAGGCATAGTACTCCATTGTATATATGTACACATCTTCTTTATCCATTCATCTGTTGATGGGCACCTTGGCTCTTTCCACAGTTTGGCGATTGTGGCCATTGCTGTGATGAACATTGGGGTGCATATGGCCCTTCTTTTCACTACATCCGTATCTTTGGGGTAAATGCCCAGTAGTGAAAAATTTTTAAAAAGTCTCCTTGCCTTGCCCCGGGCTCCGCTGTGTTCCCGTTTCTGTCTAGCCCCGATTCTGGCCGTAATCTGCTGTTATTCCTCACTCACAGAGCACTTTCACTTTGGGGTATTTGTTTTCAATGGTTCAGCTCTGCGGGCTTCCTCCCCCACTCCCCTGTCTCTGGGGGCAAGCCTCCAGACCCTCTTATTTGTTTCTACCTTTTTGCCAATGTTCCTTGTCTCTCATGGTGGTCCAGAAGTGGGAAATATCACATTTCAGGCTGATTTCATGTGTGTTCACGGTGGTCTTGTAGTGGTTTTTGTTGCTGGAATTCAGCTCTCTTTAGGGAACTCCCCAAAATGTGGTCAACTGGCCTTCCGCCATCTTGACTCTCCGAGAGTCTGCTTCTTCTGCTTCTCCCTCTGACCTTCTCCCCTCTGATGCTCTCTCTCAAATAAATAAATAAAATCTTAAATAAAATAAAATAAAATAAATTACTTTCATTCTTGACTACCGAGTCTGCTCCCAGTGAGTTTAGGAAGAAGAGTGAAATGCTTCTGTCTCTGTCCCTCACACACCCTGTGGGCCACATCCCTCCGTCACCTGCTGCACCAGATGTGTGACCTGTCTATTGAGGGGACTAGAGAGAGTACACGCTTACTTAAATGCAAATATAATACACATTATAATTCAACACTGAACCATGTGTGAAAGACGACCAACTCCCAAATACCAGGGTGGAGAGTCCAATTTGAGATTGCAAAGGCACAGTGAGACGCAGGAAGGTAGTGGCTCTCAGCCAGGTGCCATGGGTGTGTATGCTGGGGTGACTGCATATGATTCCCAACAGGAAAGCCTCTCCTTCGCTCACAGGCGCTATTCTGCACACTGTCACTCAAGGCCATCAATAAGGGCCCTTCATTCTCCTGCATTTTCTAGACCGAATCTATCTCAGGTCCTGGGTAGGTGAAGATGAAAGAGCCCCCCACTGCCCACCTCATGGAAAGAAGGTACACAGAGTACTATTAATACCCCAAAGTTATCACCTCTTTAAGATCACCTCATAGGCTCCTCCAGTCTATAGCTCCACACCCCAAATACATTGGAACTGTTCCTAGAGACGGTCTCAGGGATCCCACTTCATGCCTTCAACCTCTCTCTTGGCTGACTGAGCCCTCCCTGTGCCAGTCCTCCAGTTCCTCCCTCTTCAAAGTTGGGTCACCAGTTGCCCACATCTCACCCTCAGGGACAGACTCTGGAAGTGCCTTCAGGGAGAGCCGAGGACAGCTGATGGTGCTGCCTCCTCTGCATTCCATTCTGGGGCCCTTGATCAGAACTGATTGAGAATCGATGTGTTCCTAAGATCATCTAAACATCCATCCTTAGGTATACCTGCCCCCATATACTTGAGCATGCATACAGAGGGTTGGGCCAGAAGATTCATGGACCAGCCACCCTTCTCATCCCCATGTATGATGTTCTGAAATCCAGAAGTCCCTGGACCTGGCTGGGATGATGCCTGAGTCACTGGTCCTGGGACCAGGCAGGGGGCATGGGTGGACGGAAGCCCCTCTTCTCCTTCTCAGAGGACGGGGTGTCCTATATGAGGTCTTCTACTCAACCAAAGAAGGTAGGATGGGGGTTTCTAGCTGTGTGGCAAGACTGGTAGTCAATCACAGGCTCCAAAATCTGAGCCCATCGGCTGCGTGGCTGCCCTCTCCATCTGGGCTCTGGCAATGCCAGAGGGTCACGTCTGTGCCTAATCACTGTCGACGCTGTGTGAGAGTACTTAGGACTTCCCTTACATGTCTTTGGTATATTTTAGTCAAGAAGACTACAGACATTATTTATTTTCAGAGTCCTTAAATACCTGAAATGTACAGCTGTTATTTTAGATAGAATCCAACTTGTCTGTGTGACCAAAATCATGTTCATTGAAAACTTCATGTTCTGCCTTAAATTTTTTTCTATTAATATCTGTAATTTTGAAAAGTTATCTGGGGAGAACTTGCTTAAAATTTTGCACTTATGTCAAGTGTGCTTATAACAAAAAGAAACTGTTAGTGATAAGAAGAAATAATGGGGTGGGAGGACACTTTTAGAGGTGATGGCTGTTTATCACGTAGATTATGGTGATGGTTTTCTAGGGGAGTACTCATCCCCAGACTCATCAAGTTGTAAACATTTTTGTATGTCAATCATACCTCAGTAAAGGTTTTAAAAATTATACCTCCAAACATCCAATGCAGAAACATATGCAAAAAAATGTTAGAATCTATTAAAGTAGTTAGCACTTTTGAAAATACCACATTCCACAGTGATTTTGATAATCACTAAAAAATATGTTTCTGATGCTGGAGTTACATTCCTGGACATGTTCTTTCTTTTTTTATTTCCCAGCTCTGTTGAAGTGTAGTTGGTACATAAACATTGCATAGATTTGAGGTTACACTATGGACACAGGTATGCATTGTGAAATGAGTCTCACAGCAAAGCTCATTAATACCTCCATCACCTTGAACTTACCTTCTGCGGGAGTGTGTGGTGTGTGGTGAGAACACTGAACATCTACTCCCTTGGCAGATTTCAAGTTTACAACACAGAAATAAGAGTGACAGTCACTAGGCTGTGCATTCCATCCCAGGATAGATTCATCTTACACCTTAAACTTTGTACTTTTGGACCAACGGCTCAGTTCACCTCACCCTGGCCCCAGGCAACCACCATCCACCCTTTTCTCCCATGACTTTGACTCTTTCAGATTCCACATGTAAGTGAAATCATACTTGTCTATCTGTGTCTGGAGTCTGACTTGCTTCACTTACTATATGATCTCTCTAAAGACATGCTTCTGGGGAAAAGCCGTCTATCTTGTTCCTGCTCCTCAAGCTATGGAACCCCTGCTGATTTGGAATGAAATCCAACTCACACATAAGTGTTGCTGTGCTCACCTGCTTAACCATCTTCCATGGGCCAGAAATGATGGTATGAGCTTCTGATGACCTTTATCTTAAACTAGAGATAGGGTTCTTAGGGCTGGGTCAATCTATTTTGAATATATTGATAATCATTTAATTGTTAGCTACTGTTATTTAATAATAAAATTAATACATTAAAAAAGAACATATCTTGAAAGACTAAGAATAGATTTATAGTTTATCCTTGAAGATAGCATTTGAAGGGGTAATATACTTAATCTATTTGAAATGTGGTAGAAGACAGTTGTTCTGCCAGCATAGAAAGTTTTGAGATCAATAGAAAAATTAAATCTCTTCTTCATAGTCAAATGGCTAATGACAGGCATAAAGCTTCAGTTACACAGATAAATAATCTCTAGATCTCTGCTGTGCAACACTGTGTCTGTGGTCAACAGGACTAGACAATTAAAGATACCTAAGAAGACAGATCTCATGTCAAATGTTCTTGGTACAATAAAATATAGATATTTTTAAACAGGACATCTTGTTCTACCATTGAAAGTACTTGAGATCTTCAAAGGCTTGATATTTGCCTGTCTTGGAACTTCATTGTTGAACTACATGTTAGGAATTTTATGCCTTCCCAGAAAACTCACATGTTATGGTGCCTATTCAATATTAGTATTGATCTCAGCTAACTGAATGATGCCATAAAATTGCCAGAGGTAACAAATGGAAAAAATTCTTTCTTTTCCCTTTGAATGACCTGAACACCCAGATGAAAGAGTCAAACTGCTCATTCATATTTAGAATAACTCAAACCAATAAATCAAGTAAGTTGTTCATTTTTATAATTAAGAAACTGATGCTCAGAATTCTGTGCCTCAGAAGTGACACAGCAGGTCAACACAGTGAGGGCCTCCCTGGAGTATACCTCATCCAACGACTGCCCGTTTGGACTGCTGGGGTCCTCCAGAGAAAAAGAACAACAGGACACATCTTCAGAGAAGTACATAGAAGAGGAGATTCATAGGACTTGACTAGCATGGTTATGGAGGCAGGAAATTCCCGCAGTCTGCCATGTGTGGGATGAAGAATGAGGAAAGCTGATGATGTGATTCCACCTGATTCTGAAGACCTGAGAATTTGGGAGCAATGATGAGAGTCCCAGCCTGGGTCTGAGAACCAGAGGCACTGATGTCTCAAGGCAGAATATGGATGCTCCAGGTCAAACAGAGAGATTGAATTTGCCCTCCCCCTGCCTTTTTGTTCTATTGATGACTTGGTTGGACTGTATGATACCAGCACTGGGGAAGACAATCAGCTTTACTCAAGTTTGCTGAATCAAACACCAATCTCTTCTGGAAACACTCTCATAGACACACCTAGAAATAATGTTTTTCCAGCTTTCTGGGCACCTCTTAGCCCAGACAAGGTGACATAAAATTCACCACCATGCCATGAGAATACATGAATCTGATCATTCGGGTAGCTTTTTCCAGGACTGTCACACCGTAGAGGGAGAGCAAGATGCAGAGAGAGAGTCTTCCCAAGGATGAGGTGACACAGTTGGGTGGGAGCAATGAAAGCATAGCCTGGGGGCTCCTGACAGGGAGAAGTAAGGGGTTACCAAGAGTTACCACATCCTAACCACACAACATAGCGCCAGGGAAGAAAGAGTGCACCGAGCACAGGCGACCTTGTTTGGATGGCGTCATAGTCTCTTGCATAAGACAGTTTCCAGTTGTGTGGTATATGTTAGCATCTCAGTGTTTTTGATGAGGAATGGAACTTCAGAGTACACTACGCCCTGGTCCTAGCTCAAAAAGGGGAAGTGCTGTAGCTCCCACATCTCAGGGCATAAAAAAAAATGTTCAGTTTGAACTTATCTTGGACTCCATGGTCTTGAGCATGACTCCCCCAAAGTTGCTTTACTTACCCATACATGGCACCTTACTCCCTGCTTTGTTTGTTGGCTCCAAACCTTGTTATATTTTATTCCATGGCAAAAATTTGGCCCAATCTCACTCAAAAATTGGTTTCTAAAGGGCCCTACAGGCAAGATTTCCATTTACAGAGCAAACTACCTAAAAATGTGTTTGGGATTCTGGCTGCCCCCAACTGCTTATCCATTCATCACTCTTTGGGATGCACTGATTATAAAAATGTTCACAAACATTTTTGCCTTCCCATGTTTATACCCTTGGCAATATGACTTTGAAATCCCACTATTAAGATGTAAAGTCTACCTCCTCTTCCCTTAAATTTAGGCTGGTCTTGTGACTCATTTTTGGCTGATAGGAGGCTGAAGTGGTGGTGACTCATGTAGACTCTTGACTTCAGGAAGACTTGTGTATATCTGCTCTTACTGAGAACCCTTTCCAGCAGCTGATAAACTAGCCAAAGCTGCTCTGCTTGAGGAAGAAAGACCTAGAGGAACGGGTACAACCATCTCAAGTGAGGCCATGCTGGACCCTCCAATCTGGAAGCTGACTGCAGGTGCTTGAGCAAACCCTGCTGAAACAGAATAATTTCCCAGCTGAGTCCAACCCAAATGCTAACCCACAAAAATGTAAGCTTAACAAATGGTTGAGGTGTTAAGCCACAGCATTTGAGTTGATTTGTTATGCAGCAAGAACCTTCGATACACTACTCTTCTAAATGCAAATCAATTAATAACCAAACTCCTGATGGTCATGGCTGGACTGTTATGCATTACTGTCTATGAAATCCTTTCTGTGCCCTTCCCAACTTTGTTCCATTTTTTGCTCATTCCCAGCTAAATTTGTACCTGGCTCTGTCCTGATCTTTGGCACTCCTCAGAATTGTAATATCTCCTGCTTCTCCCATCCCTGTTCATGTTTTCAAAATGCAGCCAGATGAGAGTAGACTTGCGTCTGCAGAAATTGAAAAGAAGACAAGTTGCCACATAACTACTGATGACATAGCAGAACCTCCCAGAGTAAACACACCTCAGCTGAGGGACAATGAGCATGCACAGCTGCAGCCTATTCCAAAGTCCAGCAGGATAAGGGCATGTGGATCATCCCAACAGTGGTCCTGAGTAATCAGAGCTCAGCAAGGACACTTGCCTTTCCTAAGCCTGGGGTATCTCGACAAATGAGCACAGCTCTGGGCAAAGGCTTTGAGAGAGGCAGAGGCACTGAAATTGCCAGAAAGTAAATGCACAAAACTTTTATTCTGAGCCTTTTGAAGTTCTTTTTTAGGGTGTGTGTGTGTGTGTGTGTGTGTGTGTGTGTGTGTGTGTGTGTATGTTAAAGCAAAAATATTTAGTGTTTCAATATATTCTGTGTTAATATTAAAGGAGTAAATTTGCAACATATAAACCGTGAATTTGTTCCACAACATGTAAAGTGGGTTCACATAATTTCCTCATGTTCTGAACTTACCAGTCCCTCATGGAAGATGCTGTAGGAATAGAAACACACATAGTGTGTGGGATCTCAGGTTCTTGTGCAACATACAGGCTTACCTCACTATGCCATCAGGCAGCATATAGCAAATAAAAATTCACTATCTGGGAAACATTGCCAAGAATGTACCCAAGGTTGGAAATTATTCACAGTCACTAATCTAACCCAAGCGATACCATATTAGCTTTTGTAAACATTTGATATGATGATCATGGAATTTCATGATCTATATTTCCTATTATGATGGGCCTTATGGGTGTGGCAGGGAAGTATCCATCACATAAGGTTTTCCTGGGAGTGCTTTCACAGAGAAGGAGGTCATATCAGAGGTATGCCAACAGTTAAACTCAGGTTAGCCAGTGAACCCTGGAACAGTGGTTCCGGGGTCTTGGCAGACTGTCAGATTTCCACAGATGGAAGATCAATTGGGAAAGGGCTGGTAATTTAAAGAAATAGAGGATAAGGATTTTCCAAACAAATGCAGAAGATGGAGATAAGCCTCCCAAGGAAAGGAACATAGATGCTTGCATTACCCTACCAAGTGCATCAATGCAGACTTCTGAGACACCACTGAACTTATTTAAATGGATCCCAGTATGTTAGACACTCCATGACCACAGGAATAGCCTTCCTGGAGAGTCCATACCCTAGGTTTCTCTAAGTAAAAATTCCATGTTGACTTTATCTTGTCAATTTTTGGAAAGGGGGTTTATCACAACACTCCTCAAGCCTTTATCTCTTAGTCTAATGAAATACCTGAAGAAATGGACAAGACTGGGAGTGAGTATGCAATACTGAATGAACTGCAGAAGAAACAGGATCAGTGTTCTATGAGGCAGTGATTTCCCTCTGTTTCAAGTGCTCTGGAGCCTCCAGTTCTGAGCAAGGAAGGTGGTACATTAAGTCAGAAGGAAAAGTGGATGAATTCAATTATAGGGGAAAGTTTCTACTCACTGGTTGGCCTTCAAGTGTGTATCAGGTGTCCCTCACCATACAGAATGTCTAAACTGTGAGTCACACTCATCTTTGTTGAATTTTTCAATTTCCGTTATTGAATATTAAAATTTTTTTCAATATTTTTTCTGTAGCAAGTCTTTATATGATTCCAGCATCTATATCTATGGATTTCTTAGATGAAGTCCTGTACACTTAGGTCCTGGCCTTTTGTAGAAGATACACCAAATATGCATCCTAACATATATTTTGTATAATGAAGAGATTAGTTCTGATGATCACTTGGGTCCTTTGTCTCTAACATTCTGTGATCTGAAAGATGGAATTATGGAGTCAAAGAAGAGGATAAACAGGAACAGGACAAAACAAATAGAGAAATTCAAAATGTTTTCTCTTGTTCTGCATATCATATGGTCATTTATATGCTGTCAGAGTAGCTCTATTCAAAGAATTGTCTGAGTCTGTGTCATAAATCACCTTTTGAAGATATTTATATCCTCATCATAAATCTGTAAAAACCACCTTAATTGACAGCTATTAAAGATCCATTATTCACAGAAGTTGTTGGGGCCATAGGGAAATATTTTATTTTACTAGATTTTAGCTAAATGGACTTGACCAATTTTGATTTAGAGCAACTAAAAGCCAGAAAAATTACCATTCCATCAAATTTTAAGATGCAAAGGAAAATTGCTTAATTTCAAAAATTGAAATGTATCATGACTAACATCATAACCATTAAAAATTGATATTTGAAAAAAACGAAGATAAAAAGGATAACACAATGTGTTTTACAAAGAACGATTCTGTAAGAATGAATGAAGTTCTTCAAGTAAGACACAGAATCTTGTTCAACCCCCACTCTGGCCCATTGACTGAAGAACCTGTCATTTTCTTGGGCTCAGAGGGACAGAACATGGTGGAATTTTTCTCCTGAAATGCCACATTTAAGAGCAGCATCTTCCTTATCTCTTAAATTTGGAATAGAAACAAAGAGCAAATCGCCTTAGAATCTTCAGGAAAGGTTACTTTCTTTTTTAACTTTTCTTGTAATTTACAGGAACTTTGTGCATACTTTCATTTGCCTTCTCTGTAAAATTAAATCCTCCTAAATCATTGTCATTGTCATACATACCAATGTTTCTTAGTCCCAAGTAAGATACAATCCCTTACTAACGTGGAAAAAAAAAAAAATCAGGCCCCTGAAAATCTTTCTGTAAGCCCAGGCTAGAGAAATACTGACTTCAGAAACTAAAGTTTTGTTCTTTAGTTCTGAGTTATCACCACAAAAGGATGTTTTTCGATTATCATGAAAATAAACCCATGCAAGTACTTCTCATGTAACTCTTTGACTCTCAAAATAGATCTGAGGACACACATGGACCTACATCCCCAAATTTGAGTATGAGGACTTATGTTTAATGTCAAAATGAGTTCTTCCTAAATGGAGACAAAGAAGACACGTGTTTTTATTTTGAAACAATGGGAATCAGTGACCTACAGGAGCATGCATGAACAGTCGACGCCACCTCATTCCTGTCCTTCTGCGATGCCGCCACACAGGCAGCTGCCTCCGTCATTTCTCCTCTCGGTCTCAGTGTCTGAAATAATGGCTTCTACCTGCTTCCCACAGCCCTTCATGACTCAGACTCATTGTTCAACTTGTATCTTACACAAGTCAAGGCCTGATATCCATTGTTTCCAGCAGTCACTCACAACACCTTCTTTCTCAACAACTCTGAATCTGCTGCCACCATGTTAAGACAAGATGAAAAGTCCCTGACATCCACCAGCCCCCCATGAGGAGGAGCAGTCTGTGCTGACCTCCCCACTCTACAGTGTCAGGGTTGGTTGTGAAGGTGCCCACAGCCCATGAAGGAAGCAGAAGCAGATGCTCTGAGGCCAGATCAGGGTTCCTGGATGAAATGTGTCCCTACAGATTCCATAGGCTGAAATCTTAGAATGTGACCATATTTAAAGATAAGTCTTTAAAGAGTTGAGCCTCTTAGGGGAGGCCCTCATCCTATGAGACTGATGTCTATCTAAATACTACCACAAGCTTAGTAAAATCATGATTAAATCCACTTAGGATCTGTGAAAGACAGAAAGTTCATTTTTTGGTACTCCAGAAATAATCTGTCAACTCAATGAGGAGAGGACTGTTTTCCCACTCAGTTCTATCACGTAGTCACATATTGTCTGAAGAGACCACCCCTACACCTCGGTGTTCGTTCAACTCATGCTCATGAAGACTGTTGTGCTGGCCATTGTTCCTCTCTTCAGCCAAAATAGGGGAGCCTAAACTTTCTACCCACTGTTAACTCTGCATTTTAAGTTCAATCTTATGGTTTCTGAAAGCTCCAGACCAAGTAGGTTATAGGTACCTCAGAAGACCTAGAAAAGTATATTTTCTCTGACGCACTATCAAAAACCTGATCCATAGTCCCAACATTGCTGCTGCACTGTCAGACATCACATCTGTATTCCAGGCTAGAAAAAGAGATGAGACTAAGGACAAGGACGTGTATGTCATCTACGTTTGTTTCTTTTAAAAGTATTTGCTAGGGGCACCTGACTGGCTTAGTTAGTGAAGCGTCTGCCTTCGGCTCAGATTGTGATCCCATGGTCCTGAGATCGAGCCCTGTTCCCAGCTCAGTGGGGAGTCTGTCTCTCCCTCTCCCCTGCTCAGGTTCTCTATGACTTTGTGGTGCAAATAAAGAGACATCTTTTGGTCTGGATATTGCCCAGAGGTTTTTCCAAAATGAACAGAAGATTTCTCTCTATAGCTGTTTCCTGTCCCCCACTGTCAAATATTCTTTACAGGCGGCATCAGATTGAAAGAGTCAGACCAGGGAAAGGTGGGTGGGCGGATGCAGGCAAGCCCAGAATCTGGAGGGTTATCAGTTAAAAGTTGCTGTTAAATAGGTTCATTCTACTGTGCGTGTGATATGAAATCAGAGAAGAAATTATAAAAAGTGAGCAGAGCCCATGGCACAGAAGAAGAAATAGCCTCGATTATAAAAAGTGTTAACAGAAAATGCTTCCCATGCACCTTGAGTCATGTTACTCATAATTAAATTCACATGGGGTTACTGGGCCTTAGCTGTTGTAAAACGGCAGGGATAATGTGCCCTATTCAGGCTGCTGGTGACGCTGGAAAGGAGGCTGACCTACTCTTGTAACTTTAACCTCACAACACCTTTAAATAGCTCCATACTTATGTGTTGGCACACTTTCCCATTTCTAGATTTGTTTAATTGTGAGTGTCAAAATGTGAGTTATAATCACAGTCACATCAACAGTGGCTTAGCTACCTGGATGAGCAAGTCGTATGGCAGAGACACTTCTTCCACACCTGTGAAGGTCTCTGGTGATCCTTGAACCCATAATGGGGGCAAGAGGTTTGAAAAGTTAATTTGAAAATCTTTCCTTGAAAATACACAAGCAAACCCGTATTTAGCAGTGAAAACTTCTCTGTCTGTTCCTAATGCCAGGTCACTTCTGAGAGGGACAAAGGATGTGCCAGGACAGTGGCCCCATGGATCACAAGGAAGCACAACATGCCATACATCTGAAAAATGGGTTAAAGCAGAGAAATAGACCTAATGATCTCCTTCCCAATGTTTCTTCCTTTTAGCAAAAGTAAATCAAATAGCACACAGTCCCATTTGTTGTTCTTTGCATTCCTCCAGAAAAGCTCGGCAAACGAAGCTCAGCGATTAGTCTTCTACATTCCGTTTTGATGCTCAACAACCTGCATGGAAGCTAACAGGAAACCAGAATGTCCAGTTTATATTGGGCAGTGCTATTCAGAAGTGGCCGGCCACTTAGGAACCACTGTCAATAATGCACCTGCTCGCATGCCAGTGGTCTGTCTCACAGCCCGAGCCCTACAGATCATGCCTCACAGGAGGTCGAGGTACCAGAGCCCAGGAACATAGACCCTGAGCATTGCAGGCAGCTCTTTTAACCCTTGGGGGACTTTGACGAGACCTCACTGAGAAACATGTGAGCATGATTATTATGATTATAAATAGAAGGCTTTACAAGTCACAAGGACAAAAATACATATATACGTAGCCACCAACTTTGCAAATGTTTTTCTAATCTGGGACTTTTATTTTCATTCTGCTTTTCTTTTGTCACAGAAAGCACTGTTTGAATCTAGAAAATATGTCAATTTATATTTTATAATTCTTTTTTGTATCAACGCTGGTCTGTGGTGATCTCATTGAAGGTTATGGTTTTTGTTTTTGTTTTGAAAGATTTTATTTATTTATTTGACAGAGAGAGAGAGAGAGAGAGAGAGAATGAGCAGGGGAGCAGCAGAGGGAGAGGGAGAAGCAGGAGCCTGATGGGGAACTAGATCCCAGAACCCCAGGATCATGACCTGAGCTGATGGCGGATGCTTCACCAACTGAACCACCCACGGGCCAGGGTTTTAACCCAATCTGTGACCCATGACCTCCAGACTTACCCGCCTAGCCCCATCTGCCTATAACTTCTCTAGACTTACAAACTTCTTGTCTCTCATGGTTTTGCTCCAACAGCCTACTTGACAGTTTATTTAGATATCTGAGAAGTATCTAAAAATTAATATCTAGCACTTTGATTCTTTTCCCCAAGACCCTTGTGCACCTCTAATGGATTCTCAGCTCAGCATTTGCTAGTAAGTCTCAGATAATTCAAAGGTGACCTCCTCACTTTCAAAGTGCCCCACTGTCCATAATAAAAGCTCTTTGAAAAGTTAGAAAACCCACTTAAGATTACAAAATGTATAATCTTCCAGTTAACACTCCATTAATTTGTAAATAATGCCTACTTAAAATTCACACACTATGTTCTTCTTGGGCTTCATTTTGGATGCAGTGGATGTTCTGTAGGCTTTCCTGAGCCTTAGGGGACAGCTGAAGCTCAGGCACAGATTAGAGCATCAGGAACTGCGAGCACTTCATAGGAAAATGATACATAAGGCAAAAGCAAGACAGCGGTTTTCTGAAAATAGGCGTTAACCACCTGGGTAGGTTTCCAAACTTTTCTAGTAAAAGCAAAAACAATTCCCTGTATCATTATTCTTAAAAAATGAAAAAGTGAAACCAGGCAAAGCTTTGTTCTAATTCCCAGACTTCTTTCACTTGGAAAATATACAACAGACTTCATATTTAGGTTTCATTAAAAAACTCTTCTTTGTTTGGTCCCAAGTGCAAGCTTTTAAAAACAGTCTTAGAGAGAAAAAATGGTAACGTTCTCTATTATACAATATTAGAGAAAAGTTTCAATGGGTAAGTGACTTTTCCTAATTGCATTCAAAGCAGGAGCATAATGATTTATTCATACTTGAGGGATTTGGGTTGTGATAGCATTTGATAAAGCTGAGCTAATTAGCTTCCCCAAAAAGGTCAACAAAGGAACACTTTTATCACATTTCTCTGACCTTTCTGACATCCCAGTCTTTTCTGACAGTCAAATTACAGCCGTAGCCATTAAAACGTGTAATTAAGCTGTAATTCCTTTTTCGTGGAGAGATCACATGTTTATTCACTCCTTTGATCCATGTGGTTTCCTGAAAAGCCATCCCTTTAAGCCAGTTCAGAGAAAGAATCATTTTGCTGGAGAATTTACTTTATCATAGAATGCGGTATCATAAAAAAAAAATAAATAAATAAATAAAAAAAAGAAAAAAAAAAAAAAAAAAAAAAAAAAAAAAAAAAAAAAAAAAAAAAAAAAAAAAAAAAAAAAAAAAAAAAAAAAAAAAAAGAATGCGGTATCATACAAATTGTGAGAGTGACATTACTGTTGACTTCATTGCTAAGGAGTAAACCGCTGGTCCCTGTACTTGCCTGGAATTAAAATAAAAGGTATAAGGCTATACCAATGTGTCCCAAAGGGTAATTAATGTCTTAAGCATGTGACCAGCATCTTCAGAATTAACTCCTCCAGCAGTCAACCTGCACATCAACTGAGGTCATCATTGTTAGTAGTGGATGCTGTTGCCCTCCTAAAAAGAGAGTGTGCACATTGAGTTTTTTCCCCTTGTTTCTTAAGTTAGGTCTGACTGACATTGTTCAAGTGCACAAGGCTTGATTGTGGAACTTAACACACTTTTCATGAATGTTCAGTTCCATGGAACCAGCACCAAGATCAAGATAAAGAATATTTCTACCACCTCGCCTTCACCCCCAGAAGACTCCTTTTTGTCCGGAACCACTGCCCTCATCTCTATCAACACTCATTCATTTTGCCAGCTTCTGAGCTCTGAGACATGAACTCAAACACGTGTACTGGTGCTCTGCATCTTTTGCCTGCCATAATGATTTTGAGACCCATCACCTGGTAGTGTGTGGCATGTGAAGAATTTCATTACAAGGATATCCCAAAATTAATTCATCTGTTCTCTACTTGATGGACATTTGGGTTTCTCCTAGTTTGGGGCTTATATGAATACAGCTGCTGTTGCAATTAAGTTGTAGTGTCTTTTGGTGAATGTGAACATCCATTTCTGTCAAGTATTTATCTAGCAGTGGAAATTCTGGGAGTTAGGATGTTGACAAATTTAATTCTACTAGGTATTACCAGTTTTTCAAAGGTGTGAATCAATGACATGCCTTCCAGAAATATATGGAAGTACTGGTTAGAGCTAAACATGAGAAAAAGAGCTATGTGAAAAAATATTGATGAATTGCATAGAGCACTGGGTGTGGGGCATAACAATGAATCTTGGAACACTGAAAAAATAAAATAAATTGGAACTAAAAAAATTGAAACACACAGATTTTTAAGTGATAGAGATGACTAATCATAAAGAAAAATTGATAACTGGACCCTATTTGATAATTAAAATTAAGAATTTCTGCTTAGCAAGAATCTTGCAATCTAAAAAATCACTTTTATTCCAAATATCTGAATAACCCCTATAAATTTATAAGGGAAAAAATAAGCAACCCAAATAAAAATAGGCACAAAGCTTGAATAAGCACTTTCCAAATGATGCTATCCACCTGGCTGACACACCATCAAATTTCTCAAAGCTATTAGTCATGAAGTAAAGGCAAATTAAACCATCAAAAATGTATCCCCACCAGACTGACAAAGCTTACATGGTTGACAATTTCCTGTGTTACTTTGAGATGGAAGTTTACTTTTTACTTTTTCCCCTTTCATTAGGATACGTTTAAAAGAATTCAGCCACAACTTGATTTTACCCTTTTTGACCCATAGAATTCTCTAGATATTCTCTAGATAGAAAACTAAGTGTGGACTACACTTTACACTAAACTACAGTTCACAGTTCTTGCTGTAACTAACCCGAATGGGAACTGGTTATATGTTACACTCACAACTAAAGGATTAGTGAAGACTTTGGGCACATCAATAACTGTACCATGACACTAACCAACCAACTACCAAAAAACTACTGAACAATGAATGGCCAAAAGAAAGGGGTAGTAAGTTTAAATGTGCATTTGGCTGTACTAAGAATGTTAAAAATGGGATCTTTATAGACTCCAAAAACTAAAAATACCATGTAATCAAAATGCCTCTGTCCATCCTACAATCCAACCACATGTTAATGTAGCCTATGCTGGAATGAGCCCAGTGTAAGAGATGCCCTCTTCTCAGACCATGCATGCCTTCTTTGACCAACTCAGACCCTTTCCAAATTTTGCTAAGAAAAAGATATGCCCTCTAGCAATTTCTACCATTTGGACTATATTTTAATTACCAGGCCATACAAATCCGTCATATGTGCCTTTACAGCATTATTTGCCATATTTGTGCAAATAGAGATCAGTTGTTAATTAGCATATCTATATTTTAAGACTTGATTATCATTTACTGTCCCAGTGGAAACTAAATCACCTTTAAGAATGTTAATGTTTTGAACCAAACATACCATGCATGAGATCCTTTTGTCCTTTACAATTCTAGGGAGATGCCGGGGTGTTTTTTTTTCCTCACAGATGTGTGATGTTTATCCACCCCCAGGGTTTCCCCTCTTGAAAAGTGAGTCCTGGAATGTTCACCCTGAATAACAGAGAGGTCTTGAGGCAGAGGTAAGTCAGCAGCAATCAAATTATCAGGAAGCACAGAGCAACAAGAACGAGAGCATTTCCCTCTAAATGTCTCCATATGGTGCTGGCATCTCTCCACCAACAAGCTATTTATTTCTCAACGGAAATATTTCCTGTAAGATTCAGGAGAAGTCCTACTTAAGATGGTTATACATGCCCCAACAGAACTTGCTTGATGATGTTAGCTGAGCTGATCCCTGAACAAATGTGAAGTAGGACCAGAATGGTGGAGATGGATCTGAGCAGCAGACCAGCCTGGATGAGCACTGCACAGAAGGGAGAGAAGCCAGCAGCTGCGGGACTCTCCTACTGCCTGACTGCAGGGACTACCGCACACTCAGTATTTCTGGCGCATTAGCACTCACAACCAAAACACGAATTCTGTTGCTGTAGAGAATTTGTGGATAGTGACCCTCCTCCTACCTGGCCACCTGCTGTGGTTGCTACACAGGACGACTCCATCACCTGGACCTGTCCTTGCAGACCAGCCGCTCGTGGTGCTGACCTCACTAGGTGTCTGACACCAAAGACAAACAGATGGCCAGTGTTTGCATTCGGGACCCTCTGAAGGGGGAGACTGACCAAGGGTCAACAGCTAGAACCATTGCCTAAATGCTGATGTTGTCTGTGGCCCAGAAACATAGAGGCTAACAACACAGCTGCACCAGTCTTAGCAAGCCAGCCGAGCTTTCTGTTCTTCATCTGTAAGTCATGGCTCCTTCCTAACACCCAAAGTTCTGTTCTGGCTTTTCAGCAAGAATTTCAGTTTTTTCTCTCACTTATATTTGGTCAAAATTCTCCCCATTTCAGTTTCAAGTTTGTATTGCAGAATGAACTAGTTTACCCCAAGCTGAAGTCTCATTCCCTTACATATTTCCCCATACTATATCACTGCAATGTATTCATTTTGGAGGTTATTGGTGCTCTTTGTATGTGGTGTTGGTAAATGTGTAACAGATTGTCTGCAAATTCTCTAACTTATGTAAGCAATATAGTCACATATCACCTTGCTTACTTGATTTTCCTTCAGCACTATGTTTCTAGGATCAGCTCTCATTGTTATACATATACACAGTCTGTTACCTCTGTTGCTGAACATTCCATGACATGGACTTATTGTATTATCACAGTCTGATTTCCAGTGATAGAGCCATCCATTATCCTTGGTTTCCCCACCATGCCAAATAATGCTGAACCAACATCCATATATATACTTCCTTATGGACCTACAATGCAGAAAAAATGTTGGGCACATGCCAACACCATTTCTGATTAAAAACTGGATTCAGGAGCAAGAATAGAGGGGAAATACTTCAGCTTGATAAAGAACATCCATAAAATATCATTCCCCCCCAAAAAAATATCATTCTCAAGTCATGTGTTATTCAAGAAAGATATGCTTAAGCTAGACACAGATGGACATAGCCATCCTATGCTCCAGAAGAGAGAACCCCTGTGGCTTTCTTTTTTGCTGTGGACTTTGAGATTGAGAGCAGGTAGTAGGACCTGACTGAGGGTGTGACTGGAGATTTTTGTGGTCAGGAAGCCTGGTAGAGGAGATGACCTCCTACCAGCTGACTGGAGGTCCCTCTCCTGGGGGGCCAGGAGGGAAGCTTACCATGAAGGTCTCATGAAAATCCTATGCCCACCAGTTTGTTGCCAGGAACCAAAAAAGACCCAAAAGGGTCATCCAAGGGAAAATCCTACTTGGGTCTCCTAAGTCTCTTTATGTTAGACAAGGATTAGTTTCCCTGGAAGTCCCAGGCACTGTCTTTGGTGCTAGAAAGGATGAAATGGTTTAATTTCTTTAACCATTCTACATGTACCCATTGTTTTTGTTGTTTCTGTTAAAATTGATTTATTTGTTCCTTTTAATTTTTTAAGACATAGCCATGTATGTATTTTTTTGGTTGAAATACACATAAATTTTACCATCTCAAAAAAAAAAAAAGAGAACACCTATTTTAAAAAGATAGAGAAATAAGAAATTTACTGTAGCAAACACCATACTTAGTGGTGGAAGATTGAATAGTTTCTCCCTCTAATAGTGAACAACTCAATAATGCCTATTTTCACCATACATATTCAACATAATACTAGAAGTCCTAGTTATGGCAATAAGGCAAGAAAATGAAATAAAATGTCCACAGATTAAAAAGGAATATATAAAGCTACCTCTATTTTTAGATGGCATAATTGTCCTCAAAGAAAATTCCAGGGAATCTAAATAAAGAAGAAAAAGAAGTAAAAAAAAAATTTAGACCAAGTAAGTCAATGCTGCAAGGTTGCAGGATACAGATTGACACACAAAAATAAATTGTATTTTTACATACTAATGATAAATATCATTTAGTAGACACTAAAATTAAAAACAAAATATAATTTATAATCATTCCAAAGGGAATAAATTCTTGGGCAAAAATTAACAAAACAGGTAAGGTTAAAATTACAAAATGTTGATTAAAACAATCAAAGAAGGCGTAAATAAGTGGTAAAATATTTTGAGTGTAGATAGGAAGAATCAAGATTAAGATGACAGTTCTCCCCTTTGATCTATAAGTTAATGAATTCCCTATCAAAAAAGCAAAAAGTTATTTTCTGGTTTGGGGTGTTTTTTTTCTTTGCAGACGCAGATGTGCTTCATCTAAAATGTATATGGAAAATCACAGGCCCTGTTACAATGAAAACAATCTAGATTAAGAAGAATAAAGTGGGAGAATGAAATTGCCTATCTGACCCTAGGCTGCAGCCAAGAAGGGAGTGTCTAGCAAAGGGATGGACCCACAGGGCAACAGATGAGAGAACCCAGAAATAGGCCCATACACATAGGCTCAAGTTATCTTTCACAAAGTTGCAAAAGCAACTAGGTGGAATTTAATTCAATGAAAGGGACAGACTTTTCAATAAAGGTGTTGTGAAGCAATTGGACATATATAAGCCACACAATGAACTTGAGCTTAAACCTCACAAACCATTCAAAAATTAATTTGAAGTTTATTACAGATTTAAGTTGAAATTAAAACTGCAAAACTTTTAGAGGAAAAAACAGGAGGAAATCTCTAGGAGTAGGGTGAGGCAAAAATCATATGTTTGAAATCAAAAGTAAAATCCATATTGGAAAAATTAATACATTGGAACTCTATGAACATGTAAAACTTTTGCTCACAAGAGAGCACAAGAAGGGAAAGAAATGACAAACCACAGATGGCGAGAAATTGTTCACGAACAACACATCCCACGGAGGACTAGAAGACGGATGCTGAACAACATGGGAAAAGACGTTCCACATCAGTCTCACATGGGTTCACGTCTCTGCATCTTAAAATTATAAACAATTTCCAGTATATCTTTATGCAGTCAAATTCCTGAGGCCTTGTAATTCAAAAATATGTATTTTATTCCCACATGTGAATAACCATTTGTTGGATAAAATTTGAGATTAAAACTGTTTCTTCTAATACACAGAAATATTCTCTAATGATGCCTTCCACCCAACACTGCTGGAAGGAGCCGGCCATCAACCAGCTACTGTTCCTTCGGATCTGCCCACACGTGTCCTCAGGAGCCTGAACCTCAGGCGGGCTTCTGAGCTACAGTGGGGCATAGACATGGAGACCAGCTCTGGGGCTATGGCTCCCTTCCGAGCAGACCGGAGAGAGGAAAGAGTAAAATGTAAACACAGATTCTTTCAAACACTCCCCCGTTACAACTAGTGCAAAACATACTCCAGTATGCCCAGAGAGAGCTTTTTCCCTTTAATTTTTTGGTAACTTTCTGGCACCCCTAATCTTTCTTTTCTCATTTATTGCCACTTCCAATTTGACTTTGAGGGACTTCGATATAGTCTGCCAACTTTTTCAGGATCCATCAGCCAATAATTTTCTTCCTTTCCTGTTACAATATTATGGGCAGAGATGTATTTCAGTTCTGCAGAGCTGAGAGCCAACTTTGCATTTCACAGTTAGAGTCTGGAAAGAGGCTTAATTTGTTCTTTTTATTTTTTGAATAATTATCAATCTTGGCAGCTCTTTTGATTAAAAAAGTGTCAGCAACCATTTATAAGTGTCTGCTCTGTTTGCAGTGGGAGTGTACTGATTGGAATGCAGAGACCCAGAATTCACATCCCCGGGGATGGTTCCCCACATCTCTGGGACACGGCAGCTTTGAAGCTCAAAGCAATACATCTGATTTATAATAATGGATCTTATAAACTTTCTGAAAATAAAGGGGTATGTGTAGAATTAACTCCACCTTTACTTTTAAATGCCCAACAATGTTATTGGCAGAGGGAAATATATTTCTGCTCTGTTAAAATTCACATTTATAAAAATAAGGTTGACAAAAATTAAGCAATTTATTTTGCATGTGTTGATGACATTAAGTGCCAGTGACAAGTACAAGATCCCCTCAAAATGACAGAAGTCTCAAACGGATCCTCAGAATAATAGAAATAAGCTAATGCTATTCATTACCAGTGTCATTTTGAAGAATTCAAGTGATCATATCCACACTGTGGTAGAAATTGATTCAGAGTATTGACCGAGTTGTTGTAAGTATTGAGGGTTTCTGGGTGGACGAGTGGAGTCTGCAGATGACCCCTGGACCAGTTGGCCCAGATGCGGTTCCTCCCTGCCTAGGATACCCGTCTGATCTGCCGGGCTCCGCCTGGACGCACACTGAGTGCCAAGCAAAGGACATTTTCATGCTCCAGAATCCTCACTCTTAAACGGAAATGTGCTCATTCTCACACACCTGCTGGCACAGGCAGCAATTCCAAAACCATAGAACGCCTCATTCTGGAGGTGGCACACTTACGCCTTCTCGGTTGGATACACCTCCTTGTCTAGAAATACTGTGACATGGGAACCCGCCTGGAAAATCTCCTCCAGCTGTCAATCAAACAAACAAATATATTTTTCAAATATATTGAGAAAAATGTCTCTTAAACTGATGACTCAAGCCAAGAAGGAATCAATTAGCAATATTTATAGACAAATTTAGCAATTTCAACCACCATTCACAGTGATTGGGCTTAGGTATCTTGAAAATCCAGGTCCCATCTAACTGAAGGGATGCTTTTGTGTAAGATACATTCCTAATAAGAAAATTTAAAAATTCACTCCATTCATAGGTCTATTTTCCTAGATAAAATCAATTACAAGGTCATTTCATATCCGTCAGAGGCTGTTTTTCTTCTTTTAATTCACCATATATTTCCTATATAATTTGATATTAAACATTATTTAACTGGTAGGAATATTTAGAATGACACTTTATTATCTTGCTTCTCTGGTAAGACATTCCTTAATCCAATTCCAGAAAAATAAAATAAAAAATTCCCCATCTTAAATGACATGATTTGTTATTATTTTTGGCCTTCGTAGGGCTCTTTCTCCTCCAAGGCCATCCTCCTAGATTCAGATTCGTTTGGGAAGAAACTCTCAGCAAGTATGTAGGGATTTGCCTTTCTTCGTGTTCTATGTTTGCAGACCTGGAGTGTTGACAGCTCTGCTCCACTGAGGAAGAGAAGGTCTGGGCGGGCAGGTGTCCTCCTATGACAGCTGCCTCAGACATAAACAAGGGACGGTTGTCAGCCCAGGGAACTACCTAGAGCCTGCGATTGCAGGTGCTAACAGCTGGGCTTTAAAGGACGGGCCGACCTAGGAAGACCAAAGAGCACAGACGGGACACTGAAGGAGATGAGGGTGGGCAGTGACCCAGGTGTGACCAGGCAGGAGCGTGGGTGGGGATTGGGGAAGTGGGGAGCTCCAGGGAGAAAGGATACAGAGGGACCCAGCACCTCCATGCAATCGCCAGGCATCCAGAGGACTCACCAGTGAATCTGCTCTGACCCAAGTCCAGGACCATCACCATCGGGCCTCTGCAGGAGCATAGGGCAGAGCTGGGGTGTCTCCTGAAGGCTGCCCTGCAGGTGGACCCAACATCCGAGGGGTCAACTGTCTAACTCACAGCTCACTCATGCACTAGCAGAGATCACTCTAGGAAGAGCCATGTGGACCCACCACAGTGAAAGAAGCAAAAGAATTTCTACCAGGCATCTTTACTAAAAAGCCTTGAGCTTCAGACAGAGGAGTGGACAGAAGAGGGCTGCAGGAGTTCCTGGGTCAGGCTCCTGTGTTAGTCTGTAAAGTGGTAAAAGTGGCAACTAGAATTTGCTTACACATATATGTGCATATATAATGTAATTTTATATTATATCATTATAATGTCATCACAATGTGTTATATTTATGTAACACATTAATAAAATGGCATTATATTATATATGTATATGTGCAACATATTTATGTATATAACATTTAAGGTTGTCCCTCTATAGATAGAAAGTTTGGAAAAAAAGTTTTGGAAACTCAAAGTGTCTGATTGGCTCAGTGGGTTGCCTTCAGCTCAGGTCATGATCCTGGAGTCCCAGGATCAAGTCCTACATCCGGCTCCAAGCCCCACTGGGAGTCTGCTTCTGCTTCTCACCTCTCACCTCTCATGTTCTCTCTCACTCTCTCTCACAAGTAAATAAATAAAATCTTAAAAAAAAAAAGTTTTGGAAACACCTTTGGAAAAAAAGGTGTTTATACCTATTCAAGTTTATAAAATCAGACAATGTCAAACCAGCTCATATTTCCCATAATTTTTACTACATTCTAGGGAAATTTGAAAGTGATTGTATCCCACTCCCCCAAGAAAAAGGTTGTACATTCTTGAGTATGTATTTTGCTCATTTCAGTTGTTATAGCCAGGAGAATGGATGTAAAATAAATATATTCATTTACTTATTTAACAAGGCAGTTATTTTAACAATATTTATTAATGAATTCTCTATTATGGGCCATTAGTGGTATTCTATATGGTCACTGTGAGAGAAACAGAAATTACATCTGCCCTTCAGATGGATTTTCAGGAATAGAAAACTCCCTTGATCACGAGGACACGGTGGACTGACAGCCAGCCCTGTTTATCAGCCTGACCAGGGCATGGAATCATCATGTGTTTCCTGCATGCCTCCCCTTTCAGTCCTGAAGCTGCACTGTCCCCTGCCCCCCTGCATCCCCCCATGGATACCTCACACCCTGGCCCCACAGCTTACCCCCACAGGGTTCAGGCAGGGCGGGTCCTAAATGCACCCAGAGATGGGACCATGAAGAGGGGATAGTGAGCACTATCACATCCCAAGCACCTGCGGGGATCAGGGAGAATTGAAATCTGAGACATCTAAAGAAGCATCAAAACGAGAAACAGGTGGGAAACAGACATCCCGACAAGTGCATGCCAGCAGTTGTGGCAAACTAGGTTGGGGTGACCACAGCTTTTTAAAAATTGATTTTTCTATTGTGTTATGTTTGTCAACATAAAATACATCATTACTTTTTGAAGCAATGTTGCAAAATTCATGGTTTATGCACCACACTCAGTGCTCCATGCAATACATGCCCTCTTTAACACCCACCACCAGGTTCACCCATTCCCCCACCTTCCTCCCTTTCAAAACCCTCAGATTGTTTTTTGGAGTCCACAGTCTCTCATACTTTTGCTCTCTCTGATTTACCCCAGTTCACTTTTCCTTTCCTTCTCCTATTACCCTCCATGTTACTCCTTATGCTCCACAAGAAAGTGAAACCATATGATAATTGACTTTTTCTGCTTGACTTATTTCACTCCACATAATCTCCTCCAGTCCCATCCATGTTGATGCAAAAGTTGGGTATTCATCCTTCCTGATGGCTGAGTAATATTCTATTGTGTATAGGGACCACATATTCTTTATCCATTTGTCTGTTGAAGGGCATCTCAGCTCTTTCCACAGTTTGGCAACTGTGGACATTGCTGCTATAAACATTGGGGTACATATGGCCCTTCTTTTCACTAGAATGATATCTTTGGGGTAAATACTCAATAGTGCAATTGCCAGGTCATATAGGGTAGCTAGCTCTATTTTTAATTTTTTGAGGAATTTCCACACTCTTTTCCAAAGTGGTTGCAACAACTTGCATTATCACCAACAGTATAAGAGGTTTCTCCTTCCTCCACATACTCTCCAACATTTGTTGTTTCCTGTCTTGTTAATCTTTGCCATTCTAACTGGTGAAGGTGGTATCTCAATGTGGTTTTGATTTGAATTTCCCTGATGACTAATGATGATGAACATTTTTTCATGTGTCTGCTGGCCATTTGTATGTCTTCACTGGAGAAGTGTCTGTTCATGTGTTCTGCCCATTTTTTAACTCGCTCATCTGTTTTATGGGTGTTAAGTTTAAGGAGTTCTTTATAGATCTTGGATATCAGCCTTTTGTCTATAGTGTCATTTGTAAATATCTTCTCCCATTCCGTGGATTGCCTCTTTGTTTTGTTGACTGTTTCCTTTGCTGTGCAGAAGCTTTTATGTTGATGAAGTCCCAAAAGTTCATTTTTGCTTTTGTTTCCCTTGCCTTTGGAGATGTGTCTTCAAAGAAGTTGTTGTGGCCAATGTCGAAGAGGTTAGTGTTTATGTTCTCTAGGATTTTGATGGATTCCTACCTCACGTTGAGGTCTTTCATCTATTTTGAGTTTATTTTTGTATACGGTATAAGAGAGTGGTCAAATTTCATTCTTCTATACATAGCTGTCCAATTTTTCCAGCACCATTTATTGAAGAGACTGCCTTTTTTCCACTGGAAATTTTTTCCTGCTTTATCAAAGATTATTTAACCATAGAGTTGAGGGTCCATAATCTGGACTCTATGCTCTGTTCCATTGACCTATGTGTCTGTTTCTGTGCCAGTACCTTAATCTCTTGGTGATCACAGCTTTGTAATAAAGCTTGAAATCTGGTAACATAATGCCCCCAGCTTTGTTTTTCTTTTTCAACATTTCCTTAGCAAATCAGAGTCTTTTCTGGTTCCATACAAATTTCAGGATTGTTTGTTCCAGCACTTTGAAAAATGCCACTGGTATCTTGATCGAGATGGTATTGAAATTATAGATTGCTCTGGGATTTATAGACATTTTAACAATGTTTATTCTTCTGATCCATGAGCATGGACTGTTTTTCCATCTTTTTGTGTCTTCTTCAATTTCTTTCATGAGTGTTCTGTAGTTCCTTGAGTAAAGACCCTTTACCTCTTTGGTTAGGCTTATTTCAAGGTATCTTATGGTTCTTGGTACTATTGTAAATGGAATCTATTCTCCTAATTTCCCTTTCTACAGTTTCGTCATAGGTGTATAAGAATGCAATTGATTTCTGTGCATTGATTTTGTGTCCTGCCACATTATTGAATTGCTCTATGAGTTCAGTAGTCTGGGGGTGAAGTCTTTTGAGTTTCCACATAAAGTATCATGCCATCTGCGAAGAGAGATAGTTTGACTTCTTTGTCAATTTGAATAACTTTAGTTTCTTTTTGTTGTCTGATTGTTGAGGCTAGGACTTCTAGTACTATGTGGAACAACAGTGATTAGAGTGGGCATACTTGCCATGTTCCTGATCTCAATGGGAAGGCTCTCAGCTTTTCTCCATTGCAAATGATATTCACTCTGGATTTTTAATAGATGGATTTTATGAGATTGAGGAATGTTTCCTCTATCCCTATACTTTGAAGAGTTTTAATCAGGAAAGGATGCTGTATTTGGTCAAATGCATTTTCTGCATCAATTGAGAGGACCATGTGGTTCTTCTCTCTTCTCTTACTGATTTTTTCTATCACATTGATTGATTTGTGAATGTTGAACCAGCCTTGCATCCGAGGGATAATTCCTACCCTCATGGTGAATAATCTTTTTTTTTAAGATTTTATTTATTTATTTGACAGAGAGAGACACAGTGAGAGAGGGAACTCAAGCAGGGGTAGTGAGAGAGGGAGAAGCAGGCTTCCTGCTGAACAGGGATCCCAATGAGGGGCTCAAACCCAGGACCCTAGGATCATGGACTGAGCTAAAGGCAGATGCTGAAAAACTGAGCCACCCAGGCACTCTAGTGCTGGATAATCTTTTTAATGTACTGTTGGATTCTATTAGGTAGGGTCTTGTTTAAAAACGTGGCATCCATGTTCATCAGGGATACTGGTCTGAAATTCTCCTTTTTGATGGGGTCTTTGCCTGGTTTGGGGATCAAGGTAATGTTGGCTTCATAGAAAGAGTATGGAAGTTTCCCTGGAAACCCATAAACTTCCAAGATTGAAACAGGAAATATTTAACAACCTGAATAGACCAATATCTAGTAAAGAGATTGAAGTAGTGATCAAAAACCTCCCAAAAAACAAGAGTCCAAGACCTGATGGATTCCCCAGAGAATTCTACCAAACATTCAAAGAAGAAATAATACCTATTCTCCCAAAGCTGTTTCTAAAAGTAAAAATTGATTTTTAATTGGCTCTCAGTCACCAGCTAACTGAGCCAAGTCAGCTATGGTTGAAAGCTCATGGGCTGAAGCAACAGTTACAGATTTTACAACAGAAGAATGAAGAAAGAAGAGGGAGAGGAGAGAAGAGAAGGTTAATGTTGTTTTTAAGAGAAGCAAATTAGGAAATTCATCACCCATTTCAGACTGTACTACTGACCCTTAGTTATTGATAGGGACCAAAAATGTGTAATGTAATTTTAATCAGTACCAAGGAACAATGAGTTCGTGCATTAAGATTTTACATTTATGGCTGAATATTTTTGAGATGAGAACTTGTATTTTGTTCATTGTCTTTATTCTCTGACTTTAATTAGGGCTTCTTCTTAGTTCTTTGCCTCTGGGATTTCTACAGATATTCTCCCCATCTTGTATAAAAGCCTAGCCTGATCTCATTTTTCCATTTAGGGTTTTTAGAGTAGAGCCTTTGTGAGTGAGAAGAGGAAGGAGGAGGGTACTGTGTGAGCTGGAGCACTGTCACCACTGGGTGGATGTAGCCTATGGGGAAAGCAGACCCTTGAGCATGTCCCTAAAGAACATCGGCAGAAGCTGAAAAGAACAGTGGTCAGAGATGGGGGCTTGTCCCTTAACACTGCCTGCCCTCCTACCCTGCAATTTTGTCAGATTCTCAATTTTGCATTTCTTGCACCCTCAAGTCTGGAAACATTTTCAGTAAGGCAGCCAGTGTCCATCCCCAAGGTCTAACTCAGGAGACAAGTTCCTTCTCTACTCCTCTCCAGTAGAGCTTGCCTGGGGCCATCTGTGACCATGCCAGGGACAGGTGAGGTACAGTGGTGGGAAGAGAGTGGGGTGAATAGTGGAGCTGGGCCTAATGTCCACTGGAATGAGCTGACAGAAACTATGCCTGAGGATGCAATATTTTTTGAGGAAGTGACACTTTTTTAAAAAAAAAGCTACATAAAAATTGTAGTTTGATATTGTGTTACTAATATTTTCCGGCTTTCTTCCCTTATTTTTTCCCATCTTCACCATCATTCAATGGCCTTGTCTTACTTGGCCAGACAGAGAGAAGAGAGATGCCAGTGACACAGACAGACAGACACACTGATAGAAAACAGGTGGCAGATGTTATAAATATATTATATTGATTGATAAATACATAGAAACATAAACATGTAGATTCTCCAAAACCTCAGACAGCCTCAGAGTTAGGGATAATGTCATACTTGTCTTTGTGTTCCCAACATGATGCACAACACCTAACACATGCCAACCCCTTGATATTCTTGCAAAACCAAGGGATCTTAAAATCTTGGAAAAGTCTCATAGGCTCTAGTACCCAGACTCCCACTGCCAGCTAGTGCAGATTCTGAGCTTTCTGTTTTCTAAGTTCACTTTCAAGTGTAAAACAGATTGTTAGGAAGCTATAAACTAGTCCATTATGAACATTTTTGGAGTATCTCCCCAGATAATAAGACACCTTCTCTGCCTGCTCCTGCAGCCATCTATACAGAGCAGTGCAAGTCATCAGACCAGGCAGATCGTTTATGCAAGCTCAGGCACCATGAAGCGACCATCCCTGCCCTCCACGGGCACTGAACCACAAGAGGCCAGAATGGAGCAGACATGCTGGTGAGCTGGGCAAAGAAACAGTGTGAAGAGAGCCCAGACGCTTTCAGTGTTGGAGTTCTTAAAAATGTATTGTTGAAGCATAGTAGACACCCAATGTTCTATTCATTTCAGGTTATATTAGTACAACATAGTGATGTGACAATACTGTACCTTATGGCTTGCTCACCTAGGGAGAGCAGGGACAACCTGTCACCAAAGAGCATCATTGTGATCTTATTGATTGTAGTCCTGATTCTGTACTTTTCATCCTCGTGACTTATTTGTGTTATAACTGGAAGTTTGTACCTCTTCATCCCTCTCACCTGTTTTGTCCATCCCCACACCTGCCTCCCCTCAGGTTACCACCAGTTCATTCTCTGTATTTGAGTGTCTGTTTGCATTTTTGTTTGTGTGTTCACTTGCTTTGCTTTTTAGATTCCACATAAAAGTAAAATATGTGGACCACTGCTTTATACCATATACAAGAATAAACTCAAAACAGATTAAAAACCTAAGTGTGAGCCCATAAAACTCCTAAAAGAAAACAAAAGTAGAAATCTCTTGGACATTGGTCTTAGCAACATATTTATGGATCTGTCTTTTGAGGCAAGGGAAACAAAAGCAAAATGGACTATTGGGATTGCACAAAAATAAAAAGTTTCCACACAGTGAAGGAACTCATCAATGAAACAAAAAAAGCATCCTACAGAATCGAAGAAAATATTTGCAAATGACATATCTGATAAGTGATTAATATCCAAAATGTATAAAGAACTTACATGATTTAACCCAGAAGTCACCCAAATAATCCAATTTAAAAATGGACAGAAGACTTGAATAGATATTTTCCAAAGGAGGCATACATATGACCAAGAGGCACATGAAAAGATGCTCAACATTACTCAGCATCAGGGAAATCCAAATGAAACCAGGATGAGATACCACCTCACACTTGTCAGAATGGCTAAAATCAACACAAACAGGAAACAGCAAGTGTTGGTGAAGATGTGGAGAAAAGGGAACCCTCTTAAACTGTTGAAAGGAATTTAAATTGTTGCAGCCACCCTGGAAAACAGTATGGAGATTCCTCAGAAAATTAAAAATGGAAAGGCCACATGATACAGTAATTCCACAATTCCATTTTTACCCCCACAATTCCATAACTGGGTATTTACCCAAAGAAAACAAAGATGTTTATAGCAGCATCATTTGGAATAACCAAATTGTGGAAACAGCCCAAAAGGCCATCAGATGATGAATGGATAAAGAAGATGTGGAATATAGGTATAAGTAGAATATACCTAGTCATTAAAAAAAGTGAACTCTTGCCATTCACAACAGTGTGGATGGAGCTAGAGAGTATTATGTTAAGTGAAATAAGTCAGACACAAAGAGAGAGATACCATATGTTTTAAATGGAAGTCCAATTACATTCCTACTTTTTCCTGATTAGTGAGTTCATCTAGGTTTGGTTACATCCAACCAAAAATGTCTAAAACTACTACCAATTCAAATTATATACAAAGATAAATTTATTGTCAACATTTATTAAACTAAAATGTGAAAAAGACACTAGATTTGTGATAAAGGTAATAAAGTACAGTGAATAGAATTTCCACATATTTTCCACTCAAATCTTTGAAAATTACTTGGAGCTCATGAGAGCAATAGAATCCTATTTTGCCACCAGCACCTGTGTGTGCCTTCTGTAAGACAACAGGATGAACAGTGCTTCCTGGGAGCTTTGTAATGATGATCCATTGCAGTCACCACACACAAATGTGATGATCACGAAAGTCCCTAAATATTTTGAGTTGTTTCTTGGCATCCATAAATAGAAGAGGATCAAAAAATATCAAAAAAAAAACCACACAGTATGAAATGATGCAGTAGAGACCTTGTTTAATTTATCACTATGCTGATTACATTGTAGGTAGACACTATAACGACCCATAGTTTGCAGGGAGGTAAAGATTGCTTGTAAAAATAAAATATGTCTAGAAAAAGTAAGTAGATGACTCCTCTTTTCCTGCATGGTATCAATGACCTACCTGCTGTATTTTCCAGTGCAGGAGTTAATAAACCCAAATGCACTATAGTGATTCAACCTACAGATTTCCCCAAAGTGCGTTCCATTAGCTCGAAGATGTTCAGAGCACATCGTCAGAGTCTTTCACAAGAGCCTGCCTTGGCAGACTGTATTTCCCTGCCTTGGCATCATAGAAGAAGCACAGCACAAAGAGATAACAGTCAAAAAACAAAGACCTATCTGTATTTCTGTCTAAAACACACATGGAGTAAAATGCTAAAACCTACGGGGAAAAAAAGAGTTAAAATTAGTGTAACTGAGTGGGAGAAGATGACCACCAAGTGGGATGACACTCGTGGTGGGACTAAAACTATCTTGAAATGTGCTATACACAAATCATGAAACTTTCAGAGCTGAAACAGACTGTCCAAAGTAGAAGTGAACACATTACTCACTGACTTCTTTGTCCAATCAATAATTACTCACTGACTTCCAACTCTGTAAAAGCCCCATGAGAGGGCATCATTGCACATCAGTAAGGAACAGCTGAGACCCATGTCTCCATGGGCTTGTTGACTACTAAAGAAAAGAGGCAACTGGTCCAATCCCCATAAGCATAGAGTGTGCAATTTCTAAAACAAAGAATAGTTCTAGAAGAGCTTATTTAAAAAGTTATCTACAGCCTAGGGAAAGGAGTATTGGAAATCTTTTTGGGAAAAAATATTATTAAGTAGATAGATCTCTTAGTCATGCACAGGAATTGGCTAGTTGGAAAAAAGTGAAAGGGAAAGAGCATCGTAGATACAGATAACTGCAGGTGCAAAGGTCCTGGGGCAGAAGCCTGGGCCTCGGTGCCAACAATGGTAGGAGGCCATTGATTAAGGCAGAATTTTCAAGGGGCTCTGTGGGTAGGTAGAAGTGGTGTAATAGATGGCTTCCTGATTATAAAATGTAAAGCTCCACAGACACGTCAAACCCTTCAATGAATGCCTTCAGTTTGTACCCAGGCTGACGGATTCTCAGGACCTCAGCAGTCATCCCTGCTGGCAATGCCAGCCACTCTTGTATTTGCAATCCTGCGGTGGCCTCCTGCCCCACTGGTCTGCACTGAATTTGACCCAATTCCCCTAGTAATGGTGTCCCCCAGCAGCCTGCATGACATTTTCCTATGGTAAAACCATGTCACTGCTCTGCTCAAAGTCCTTCAATGGTATTGCCTCATATTCAGAATTATAAAGAATAAAACAAATTTTAAACTGACCTACAGAGACTGAGAGCAATGCCATCTAGCAGAACTAGAATGCGGATCACATCCATAGTTTAAAATGATCTAGTAGACACATTTGAGAAGTAAACAGAAGCAAGTGAAATAATTTCAATAATATATTTTGTTTAAGTCAATATGTTCAAAATGTAATCATTTCATTGTGTATTCGGTCTAAAACATATCGAGATATTTTATACTAGAGTTGGTACTAAATCTTCCAAATCCGATGTACATTTTACACCCACACAAAATCCACCAAGAGCACCTTCTTCACCACTGCAGGCAAATTGTTTTTTAATTATGCATCAGCAACACAGACGGGAGTCATAGGGTCACATATCTAGAAATAAAGTGCTCCAGCAGCAACCATTCTGTATGATTAAAGTGTTAGGGAAATATGTGTGTGCTTTTATTACTTAAATTGCTGCTTTCTTTGATTTATTCACCTTTTTGAATTAGGGAGGCAAAAAAAAAAAAAAGAGCAAAAAATGCCTAATTGTGTATGCTAGGGCATGTGTATAAGTCTCATAAAATCTAAAAATAAAACAAAATATATATCAGAAATCATTACATCTGAAAAGGGTTATTTTACTTAAAAGGACAACTCTAAATGGAAAAAATATGGAAAGGAATACAGATACAAAACACTTTAATTTTTAACTATGAGGGAGATAGATCTATGTATAGCTAATTCTAGATAGATATCCAAATCTACTTTAATATCTAACTGGTAGACTTATAGAAGCTATAGGTCTAGACAGATATAAATAAAAATAAATGTAGACATAGATATCTGTAGACAGTCATAGGTAAATCTAAATCTGGATAGATATCTAGATGATGAGAGGAAGGAAGGAGGGAGGGAGGAAAGATGGGAGGAAGGAAGGAGTGAAGGTACTACTCAGACCTAAATAGAAATATAGATAGATAGATAGATGATAGATAGATAGATATAGATAGATAGATATAGATAGTAGATAGATAAATAGATATGAAAGCACCAAACCCTAGTAAAGAGCCATCAAGATAAAATATTCCCATCCCACCTGTGAAATGACAATCTGCTTCTAGCAAACAGTGAAAGGGGGGTTGGACCCCTCCAGCCAGAGCTGCTGCTGTCTGGACAGTCGGTGACTGTACTCTGGTTTGGAGGAGGAGGACCCTAAATAGAGCTGGGAATGTGCCGTGTCTGTAGAACATCCCCCTCAAACTCCTGGCTAGGCTGGAAGCCCATCTCCTGGTCCCAGCGCCCCAGGGCTGAATGTCAGGGATGAGGACACTAAATGTGACCAGTGACAGTCTCCCACCCCAGCCCCACCCCTGTACACATTCACCAGGTGAGGGTCAGGCAGGAACACCTGGTGGAGACTTACAACCTCAGGGAGGTGGCAGGAACAGCATGGGGAGCTCACAGGGAGCTCAGACAGATGTGCAGAACCTGGGGAGTCTGAGCACGAGTTACCGGCAGGAGGGGACAACTGTGCTCTCTAAGGAATGCTGGTCTCTTACCATTCATTATGAGCAAGTTCTCCGGTCAAACAGACATGAGAAAATAAAACAGACCTGCTGCCTGTTAGTGCAGGTGAGCACATTGCCTTTTCTGAGGGTCCTGCAAGAAAACAAGCCAGAATATTCCTCCAGTGGGGACTCTTATCTTCTTAGCATCTTGAACCACAGGTGTGGGGTGTTTGGGAGGGTAGGAGAAGGTGTCAGAGTGGTAACAATATCTCACAGAAAAAGACGATGTGTGAGGATTAGCCTTCCTAGAAATGAAAGGTATAGTAAGGTAGGTACCAGAGAGCCTTTAAAGGCCCTGTAAAGCTCCTCAGGAGAAAACAGAGGGCAGATCAGGAGAGCAGGACTTGAGGAATGATCGTGGTCATTCCTGACTGAGGAATATTTATCACATCCTAACTTAATTAAGGAGAAGCTGATAGCCAAAGAGAAATCCCGCCCTGTGCGCAGAATATCTATGCTACCTGGTCAATGTAGCACACTTGATTTCATCGCGTGCCCCAGAGGCGCACACTTTTCAAATCCCACCGCCCTGGCAAGAAGTCCGCGGGGTCCGCAGATTCCTTCAGAGCAGACTGTTCAACCCCTGCAGGACAGGACGCAACGAGAGGACACAGGGTGCCTGGTTTCCCTCTCTCCCGTCTCTCCCAGGTCAGGACTCGCCGGTGACCGTCAGAGGGGCTGGGGGAAAGGTAAGGGACAGATGGGAGGAGCTGCTTCTCCCCACACTGAAGAAGGTGGCAAGACTCCTTCTTCTCGCCTCCTTCCGCGCCGACCTCCGTGAGGTCCACGTGCTCTGCGGGAGCTCAGGGGTTTGCGGGTCTGCGTGGAAGCAGGCGGCACGCACTCCTGCATGAATGTGTGTGGCTGTGTCTGTGGCCAGGGCAGGTCGCAGGGGAGCGGCCTGGGGGTTTGTTCTGCAGTAGCGCATGCATTCTAGAAGCCCACTGTTGGCAGTGATGTTCCAGGGTCCGCCCTTTCTTCAACAATCATGTGCTGAGCACATGCCACAGTCTCTGCACCGGTTAAGGTCCTAGAGAAGTAGTGGGACCCAAGACAAACCCCACAGTCTGCTACAGCTCATTTGCATTGACTTCTCAGAGCTCGGGAGGCTGGAGTATGGATGGGGTCTCGGGTTTGCTGAGGGCTATTCACTCCACACAGTGAGGGAGGCTGCGAGACAGACACCTCTGGGCTCTGATCCCTGGTCTCATCACAGGGACTCCCTGCTCAGGACCTCACTAAACCTTATCCTTCCAAAGGCCTCACCTCCAACCAGGTCACACTGAGGGTTAGGACCTCAAAGTAGGAATCCGGGGGGACACAGACTCTGCGTCCATATCCACATGCATTTGGCTGGAGGATTTAATGTAAATGGGACAGTAACTGGGAGAGATGACAAACATCCAAACCAAATGGCAGATGTCACCATTTGAAAGCAGCATATGTCATGAATGATGATGACACAGAGAGACAGAAGATCTGGGGGAACCTGAGTCCACTGGGCACCAGTTTCCTGACACAGCAGCGTTCCCAGGCCCTGAAAGGCTCACCTCTTTCTCCCAGAGCAGGCTGACTCCTATATATAGTCGGTAAGACTTGTTTTCTCTTTCTTCCCTCAACTGAGTATAGGGAATTCATGACTTTCCACCACTGGGTCCCATGCCACCTTCCATAGTCTGGGACAACAAATATGCTGGAGAAGTGTTCTTGGATTAAAAAAAAATAAATAGACACTTTGTCCCAAATTATATTTTCATTGACTATCATGGTTAAATAATTCTCCTCATCTGTCTTATTTAAATAGAGAAAACAAAGTGCTTATAAATGCAAAATAATCTTTACATGTTACTGACAAACTGTCTTCCCTTTATTTAAATTAACAGTAATTCCTGCTGTGGGACCTCTATACTGATTGCCATGAATATGCAACATAGTTTAATGTCAAGATCAGTCTTAGACAGAGATAGGATTGGGGAAAAAATAGGAATTATAATAAACATATACTATGGAATTGCTACATTTTAGCAGAAACCTAAAAGTTGAAACTTCTGAATTATGAAGTATTTATGGATTCTGGAAATAGTAATTTAATTATATAGGTTATATAAACAATCCATATCCATTAATAAAACTTGGAGAAGAATGCATAAAAATACAAAGATGAACTACATCTTTATCCATTCGTCTTTTGAAGGGCACCTTGGCTCTTTCCACAGTTTGGTGATTGTGGACATTTCTACTATGAGCATTGGGATACATATAACCCTTCTTTTCACTACCTCTGTATCTTTGGGGTAAATACCCAGTGGTGCAACTGCCAGGTCATATGGTAGGCTATTTTTAATTTTTTGAGGAATCTCCACACTGTTTTCCAGAGTGGCTGTAACAGCTTGCATTCCCACCAATAGTGTAAGAGGGTTCCCCTTTCTCCACATCCTCTCCAACACTTGTTGTTTCCTGTCTTGTTAATTTTGGTCATTCTAACTGGTGTAAGGTGGTATCTCAGTGTAGTTTTTATTTGAATTTCTTTGATGGCTAATGATGTTGAACATTTTTTCATGTGTCTGTTAGCCATTTGTATGTCTTCATTGGGGAAGTGTCTGTTCATGTTTTCTGCCCATTTTTTGACATGATCACCTGTTTTTTGGGTGTTGAATTTGAGGAGTTCTTTATAGATCTTGGATATCAGCTCTTTGTCTGTACTTTCATTTGAAAATATCTTCTGTTCTGTGGATTGCCTCTTAGTTTTGTTGACTGTTTCCTTTGCTGTGCAGAAGAAGCTTTTTTTTCTTTAAAGATTTTATTTATTTATTTATTTATTTATTTATTGTTACTTTATTGTTACTTAATTTTTTTTCCAGTGTTCCAAGATTCATTCTTGGAACAGAAGAAGATTTTTATCTTGATGAAGTCCCAAAAGTTTATTTTTGCTTTTGTTTCCCTTGCCTTTGGGGATGTGGTCCATATATACAATAGGATATTACTCTGCCATCAGAAAGGATGAATACCCAATTTTTGTATCAACATTTCTGGGACTAGAGGAGATTATGCTGAGTGAAATAAGTCAAGCAGAAAAAGTAAATTATCATATGGTTTCACTTACTTCTGGTACATAAGGAATAACATGGAAGGCATTAGGAGAAGAAAAGGAAAGCAGGGAAAATCAGAGGGGGAGAAGAAACACGAGAGACTGTGTGCTCCAAGAAACAAACTGAGGGTTTGAGAGGGGAGTCGGGTGGGGCAATGGGTGAGCATGGTGTGGGTATTAAGGAGGGCATGGATTGCTTGAAACACTGAGTGATATGCAAACAATGAATCTTGGAACACTACATCAAAAACTAATGATGTATGGTGACTGACATAACACAATAAAAAAACAAAAAAATACAAAGGTGAAGGTGTGGTGATTCACTTATGCTAGAAAGTGTCTTTGATGAAAAAATAGCCACATCAAATATAGAGATATAATATAATTTCTATTGTCTAGTTTTGTAAATTTTAAAATATACATATTTATTTTTTTACTTTATTCTAACAAAAACCTGGCAACATAGGTATTATGACTAATACTAACTTTTCTGGACATATTTCCCCTCACACATGAGCAGCATGCCCCAAATCAAATACCACTTTGTTGTCGAGGATGAAATTTCAATGTGCTTCTGTTAATTCTCACTTCAACTCCTTTTCCACAATTGAATTCTCACTTCAACTCCTTTTCCACTCTTCCTTTTCCTGTATGTACAAACACATATGAGAAACAGAACACAAAATATTTGTATGGAAAAAAAAACAATTGATGGTATAAGGTTTGGACAGAGAGTACTTTCTGTGAAAAATCAGTCCATGTTCCTTAATAAGCTCATTTGCATCTTTGCCCTAATGAGTCTGCTATAATCTTAAAGGACATCGGAATATTAAGGGGAAAAGACTAAGGTGAATGAATACTTTCCTCTCTTTCAAGTTTTCTAATGCACATTGTAACTGATTAATAATTACAAATGTTAATGTTTTCTGAACTATGAAAGAGTTGAAGAGTAAAAAAGAGGAGAAAACAAATGTCTGAGTCCCTGGATGGATGTGTTCAAAATTTTTAATTTTTTAAAGTTATTGATGTTAGCTTCTGGTTAACTAAATAAACTTGAAGGAAACATGGAATGCATTTCAGTGGGAAAACCTTAAGTCCTATCTTCTAGATTGGTGTCTTCAAGCTATAAGTATAATTCAACAAGAGGAGACACAGTGTAATTTAGACAACATTCTAAATATATTGATCCATTTTGTTTCCAATGTTCTTAAGAAGCCAAATATATGATGAGCTCATCAACATATACATAAGGATCAAAAGAGAAAACATCATTTAATGAACTTACTTTGCAAGCACACCAAAAATAATAGAGAAATAAATTTAAAGAAAATACAAAAAGCCATGAAAGAACCAAAGGAAAGTTGCATTTATTAATAAAGGATGAAGAACAGGACTTGTTTGATGAGCATAAGTCATCAGACAAAAAAGAACAAAAACCATTTAGCTATAAATCCAGCAGCCACAAAAGGAATGCAAGAAGCATGTGAGCAAAGTCTCTCCAAGCACAAAAGACAGGTGTGTTGCAAGTCTTCAGTTCATCTGTGATAAGGTTCAAAAGGTATGTTTTAGGATGAAAAATATATATCATTCATATAAATTTCTGTTTCACCTGTGTGATTGCTTGTGTTGACTCACATGTGTATAATCATTTGTTGTTTTTGCAAATATCTGGTTCAAATTTTACATTTTATCTTAGTGGAATTGTGTTCAGGAGTCTTCAAAATACTATGAATGTATTAATAATGCCACATTTATACAGTCTCTTCATCAAGACCTTAATGGCATCAGAATATCTTAAAATTTTGTTAATTGATATCCATGTTGTAAATCTGTAGGTCCTTGATCGTGGGTCCAGATGAGCTTGTTTGGGGTCTACACATCCTTCATCCAGCGCAATGTACTGGGTGTCTATAAGATGCCACAAACTGGCACAATATAAAGTGGAGTCTGATCATGTAGGGTCATGAAAAATGTTAAAATGGGCTAAATGGTATGAAGTGATGCAGAGCATCCTAAGTAGAAGTCCCCAACCTGAAGGACGAGGGGATAGATCCAGGGCATGGGTCGACTGTGCAGAAATAAGAGGAGGGCCAAGGTGAGCAAAACAGCTATGCGGGGATGGCTGCAGGTGGAAAAGAGCTAAGCTACCTCATACGCCATGGAGGGGCGTATAAAAATCAGACCACTTCCCACCATGGATACCTTGGCTGGTGTGGTGTTGATTTTGTTTCTGTTTTTAAAACATAATCCAACAGACAGGATTGGAGGAGATTATGCTGAGTGAAATAAGCCATGCAGAGAAATTCAAGGATCATATGGTTTCACTTACTTGTGGAACATAAAGAGTAACATGGAGGAGAGTGGGAGAAGGAAAGGAAATGTGTACTGGGGTAAATCAGAGAGGGAGACGAAGCATGAGAGACTGTGGACTCTGGGAAACAAACTGAGGGTCTTGGAGGGAGGGAGTTGGGGAATGGGTGAGCCTGGTGGTGGGTATTGAGGACACGTATTGCATGGAGCACTTGGTGTGGTGCATAAACAATGAATCTTGGAACACTGAAAAAACAAGTTATTATTTAAAACTTTAAAAAAAATAAAAAATAAAAAAACATAATCCAACAGAGACTTCATCAATCTACATGCACATGTATGTTTATGTATTTTATATGTTTTACTATATATAGCCAAATCTATTGACAATAAAACCTACTTACATATATAACTTTTTAAAATTCCTAAAATCATTATAACTCCCTAAAGTGACATGGAGAAAAAAATGAAAGAAAAAAGGATGCCTTTCAACTGTGTACAGGACACAACTGTATGGGGCAGTGTAGCCTCCACTGAGAAAGACTGGTTTAGGTAAAACAATTATCCCCTTCCATCAGTATCCCTGTGTGGGTGTGATAAGACACCTCATTGGGTTCAATAATGTTGAAGGATAAACCTTCTCATGTTCACATTCTCTGCCCAACCCAGAAAACCTAACAGAAAGCCCATTCCTTTCTTGCTCCTACTAAGATTCAGTCTAGGGGTGCCTGGGTGGCGCATTTGGTTAAGCCACTGCCTTCGGCTCAGGTCATGATCCTGGAGTCCTGGGATCAAGTCCCGCATCAGGCTCCCAGCTCTGTGGGGAGTCTGCTTCTCCCTCTGACCTTCTCCCCTCTCGTGCTCTCTCTCACTTACTCTCTCTCTCTCAGTAACTAAATAAAATATTTTTTTAAAAAAAAAGATTCAGTCTAGCTCGAGTGCTTTTCAACTCATATGAATTCCAAGAAGTCAGCCCTAGCTCTTTGGGTCCACTAGTTCCTTCACCTCTGCACTGTGTAGGATTTTATCCATTTGATCTACTGTTTAACCTTCAAAACATATCTTCTTTTTTCCCATTATCTTTGTCTTGGCACTTCAACTAAATTGTGAGCTTCTTGAGGACAGGGACAGATTTCTGTTGTCCATCCACAAATCCCTTAGAGATGATGCCATGAAAGGACATTTCATTAACTGTCATCCTCAGATGCTTTTCCAGAATGCAGAACTCAGTCCAGATCGGGTGCCGAGCTGGTTATCAGGTGACAGAACATATGCCTTGTCCATATCCAGGGCATTTGAAAGGAGGAAATAAGTGGCATCAATTAGAGGTGGGAAAGTCATGGAAACCCTCTGTAATTTTCAGATCAATAATAATGTAGATGAGAAGCTGCACCAGATTCAAGAATCAATTAGACTCAAATGCTTCAAGATGATTTATATGCTTAATTAAACGCTTATAGGAATTCATTAAGAAGTTACATAAATTGTCTTTATTTCCTACATCTGGATTATTTACACATACAAACTCATATTTATGGAAGAAAATGGAGGCATTCTATCACATTTTCAAACTGCAATCAAAGTAAATATTTGCAAGTCTGCTGATATGAAAATTATACTTTATTTCTAACTTAATTATAGGAAATCAGGCATTTGTTTTCCAGCTATGCATTATATTTTCATCAGAAGTGTGAGAGGATGTCATAGTTTGGTTCTCAAAGGATAGGAGTTTTACTAACTGAAAGAAGCAGCTGTAGATTCAATATTTGTGTGTTTGTGTCTTCCCAAATTCACAGGTTAACTCTAACCCCAAGGAGACAATACAGGAAGGCGAGGATTTGGGAGACAATGAGGTGGTGAGGGTGGGGTCCCTATGATGGGATTAGTGCCTTTGTAACAGACAGCCCAGGGACACCCCAGCACCTCCTCATGGGGATGCAGTGAGACGACGCCATGTAGGAACCGGGAAGTGGACCCTTACCAGATCCCAGATCTGCTGGTGCCTTGCTCTTGGACTCCCGGCCTCCAGATCTGCAATCTGTTGTTTATAAAACAAGCAGCCTGTGGCGTTCAGTGACAGTAGTCCATACACTCTACAACAACTGTCAACCATCACATTTATTTTGTGAACCATCACGTTTGTTTTGTGAAAAACTGCATTTGACATTTAGATGAAAAATCAGTCATGTCTGGAACGTAATTACATGAAAAGCTCTTTACCCTGCAAATATCCCCTTTCTCCTCATGTACACTGTTGTCCAGGGGGACTGTGAGGTAACGTCTAGAGGTCTGTTACAGTGCATATTGTCTGAACTTCACAACACCACTGACCCCAAATCTGGCCAGGACAGCACATCTCAGGTCAAGTACTCTCTGCACAAAACAGAAAGAAAGGGGAGGGGAAAAGCAGTTTTGTGAAAGTGACAGTTATGTCTGTGACTTCGATTGTGATGACAGTATCACAGGTGTGTGTGTGTCCAAACTCACCAAAATATACTCACTAAATACGGGAAGTGTTGATATCTTAAATATACATCAATAAAGCTGAGAGAAAAAGGGAAAAAAATGAAAACCACAATTGGATCTCTTCCTCCTTGTGACTTTTTTTTAATTATGAATCTCTTTTTCATGCTGAAATTAACACAAAGAAAAAGATTAATTTAAATGATTCATATTGTCTGCATTGTTTCCGTACTTTTTCATTAAAGTTGAGGCTAAGTCATCCACACATGCACACATGGATGTTTAATGACATAGAAAACATTCACCCACAAAAGCCCTGTGAATTATTAGATTTACTAAATTTATTTTTCCTCAAGAAAGTGATTAATCTCCTGGTATTAATGGAGAGATTGTGTTAACAGAGGCTTAATTTCTGCGCATTGTCTGGTGATCCTCCTTGTGCCCTACTGAGCACAGCACTAAAAACTGCACCAAACTCAGTGCCCTTGAGATCACTTTCACTCTGGTTTCATCTAAGTAGGTTTTTTAAAGTTCCTGAGCTACACAGAATGTTTTGTAATTCTAAACTTCCCACCCAAATGCATTTTCTCTTTAATGCAGCCACGTGCACCAGCATCAGATGCAAGGATCTAAAGGCTGAAGTAATTTAATGCCAGTTTAAAGCAGAGGAGAAAGCACAGACGCAGATTCTGAAAGTGGGAGACATGGAAGGGAAGGGAAAGGTTATTAGGAAAAAAAAGGAATCTGAAAGACAATATGTGTACACTGTGTGTGTGTGTGTGTGTGTGTGTGTGTGTGTGTATCTGTGTGTGTGTGTATGCATGCACTCATACAGCACTATAAAAATAATGTCTATACTTTCCCCTCAGTGAATGTAGACACATTTCCATGTAATTTTACTCTCTACTGAAAAAAAAAAAAAAAAAAAATGTGAAACATGCATAAAATGGCAAAGAGAATTAACGTTCAGTTTATTTTTTACAAATTAAGGAGGATAATTTAATCTTTCTTTGTTGAAGTTAAGACATGTGAGCATGGAAGATGTAAGCAGCCTAGTGTTTCTGGACTGAATCTCCCACACTGGAAATCTAGGTGAAAGATTCACTGTCACTGAAAAACGACTCATTCAAGCTTCATAGTAAAATCAGGCTTGGATGAACAAAATCACCCCCCTTTTCATTTCCATGGATCTTGGGAGGGTTTCTAGGCATGTGAGATAATAAACCAAGGGGGTTCAGAAGAGCACCTGGCCTTGCTTGGGGTGCAAAAGCACTGGGGACCTGATCCACCATATGCAGCCATATATGAACTGTTCTGGAAAATTCCTAGTTTGGCTCAGTTGCTAGTTACTTCTTTCATTCTAAACAAAAAAATAATGTGTGAGTATGTAGATATCTAAAATAGGGCCTTTCCATCAGGTAGAAAGGAAAGGCAACAGAAGCAAGCCACAGTTTCAGATTCTGTCTCCGCAAAGAGGTGTGTGGCATTGATGATTGGTGGTGGTTCTTTGAGAGCTGGAGGGGAGCGCCACTCAAGAGCTACAGAATGCAAAATTCTATATATATGGTAATGTTTTCAAGTGTGATCCTTTTTCACCTTTGACATTTATTGAAACATTGGCTTTTAATTCATACACAAAGATACTTTCATATTTTAACAATGGCAGGTATGTCTGCTATATCACATTTTAAAATATGCATGTACACCCAAAAGCTATGTCCCGGTGTCATGACAATGACCACCATTCTCCAAGAATGACTCTCTTAGCTCCTGGACCCACAGACAGGAGAAGGCCGGACAACACAGGAATGCAGAGGAGAGCACCCTTCCTGAGAGGGTCTCCAAGCTCCTGGTCAAATGATTTAAGTTCAGTTTGTCGAGGGTGTAATATTCCCAGAAAAGTTTTGACTACAGGACACTGGTGTTTGTAAGGATTTACAACAAACAAATCAACAAAAAAGCTTCTATGAATGAATCTTTTCAGTAAAAATAAAGATTCATTTTCTGTAATTTTTGTGAAACCATGAGAGATCTTAAACATACAAAGTTCAACTCATCTGTAAGTTTAAACTCATAACACTGCTGGAAAACACCCTTAGAAAGAACAAGCAGAGTTTATTTAAAGGTTGGTGTGAAAACCTGAAAGTCATTACTTACCTGCATGACACACCTCATATGTTATATTCACCCATAAAAAAGTAGAGGAAAGGGCACTAGTCTCTTATATCACATCTGTACATTTTAAACATAGTACAGAGGCTTAATTATAACTGAGAATTCAAAACCATGGCATTATTCTCAAACTTATAAATCAAATATCACAGATTAAATGACAAAAATATCTGTATTGATACTGAACCAATGAGAGAAAGCATCATCACCCTAAACATTCCTTTTACAACATCACACACATTGTATGTATGCTCCCCATATGTATGAGGAGAATGATTAGCTGAGGCCCTGAACTTTGGAGGTAATATTGAAATTTCCGTGTGTGTGTGTGTGTGTCTGGATGTGACTTCTATTCATGTCTAAATGTTGCAGGATTCACAAAATGTAAATGTAAGGTGTAAGGCTGATTTGAATTCTGCTTATGAAGGAATTCTTGATTTGAAAATCAGACTTTGCATTTACTTACTAACTCCTGAGAAATTTAGCATGCATGCACTGGGACAAAAATCTCCTTCTTCTCTGAAAATGATAAAGACTTCTATTTTTGGTAATATGGCAAGCTTGGTCCCTGGACCATTGCTCCTGATATACTCAGCTACAAATCTTAGATAAAATTCAATAAATGTTTTTCTACCAAAAAAAAAGGGAGAGAGAGAAAGAGAGAAAGTAACCTATGTGATGTGATGAGTGTGTTAATCAGTCTGAATGCTATAATTATTTCAATGTACATATATACAAAATTATCATGTTGTACACCTTAAATATTTAGATATGTACTTGTCAATTATATCTCAATAAAGTTGAAAGTGATGTAGAAAGGAATTATGGGACATGTTTAAGGAAAATTCTACTAATTTGATGGTTATCTGCAACAATGAGAAAAATGAGAAATTCTTCCATAGTAATGCACACAATACTAAATTCTCAAATCATCATAAGCTTGTGATATTATTTTTCTTAACTTTCTGTATCAGACACACTCTTAAGAATTACAAAGTTGATTATAATACTTAACTCAATGATTGGAAGGAATATTATGAACTATCCGTAGAGAGTCCAGGGTATCTAGAAAAATCATAACTGACAATATCTGATACCTGGACATTTATTTAATGGTGCTACCCAAATTACTTTCAATGCATATATGAGCTAATATTTCTTTAACAAAAATCACACTTCTTTTACATTTTGGAAAGAGATATGTTCTATTGAAATGAAGACCAATATAACAATGGCAAGAAACAGAAACTATGGATGCAGTTGTGTGAGAGATGAACAGGGCCTCATGATGTTGAGCTACAAAGGAAAACAGACAAGGACTGTGACCCAAGGTACACATGGAGAGGAATGCTATGTTCTATGAATGTTTGTATCCCTCAAAATTCATAGACTGAAGCCCTAACCTCCAGTGAGATAGTGGTGAGGTGATCCTGATAAGAAGAGGAAGAGACCAGAACCCATCCCTCCTCTCTGTCTCTCTTTCTGCCACATGGGGACACAGCAAAAAGACTACCATCTGCAAAGAGTTTTCTAACTTACTGGAAAACCAGAGGATCCTCCATCCTACTGGCACCTTAATCTTGGACTTTCAGCTCCACAACTGTGTGCTATAAATTCCTGTCACTTAAGCCAACCTGTCAATGGTATTTTATCATAGCAGTCTGAGCTAACATACTATGCTGAAGAGAGATATTGTAGCAAGTTCCAAAGGCCCCAAAAAAGAGTTTTTGTCAGAAGTGTGTCATAAATATGCTAAGTGAAGGTGATGATACTTTTGGTAAGACACATAGGGTGCCAACTGGAGTCATGAAATATTAGCGCTTAACTGGAAAACACCAGATATCAATTCAAAATCTTCCTTAAGATACAGACGCATGATATGTCACATTGGAACTAGTGAAATGTTTAGGATACTGATTATGGCAAGTTATGGGTTTTCAAATATTTCTACCCACATTTTTGAGTTTTCACTCACCATAGATATCTTTTCCCAAACTAAATGTCTGAACTGATTTCCGTAATAGTACCGGTGGTTTAATCATCTGTTTTTGTTCCATTTAATGCTCAATGAAAGTTGTTTGTTATTAAAAAATAGTTCCTCTCTTCCACTAGATATTTTTTCCTGCTTTGTCGAAGATGACTTGCCCATAGATTTGTGGGTCCATATCTGGACTCTCTACTCTGTTCCATTGGTCTATTTCTCTGTTTTTGTGCCAGCACCATGCTGTCTTGGTAATCACAGCTTTGTAATAAAGCCTGAAGTCAGGTAACGAGATGCTCCCAGCTTTGTTTTTCTTCTTCAGCAATTCCTTAGCAATTCGGGGTCTTTTTTGGTTCCATATAAATTTTAGGATTGTTTGTTCCAACGCTTAAAGAATGTTGTTGTAATTTTGGTCAGAATGGCATTGAAAGTATAGATGGCTCTGGGAAGTATAAACATTTTAACAATGTCTATTTTTCCAATCCATGAGCATGGAATGCTCTTCCATCTTTCTGTGTCTTCTTCAGTTTCTTTCATGAGTGTTCTGTAGTTCCTCGAGTACAGATCCTTGACTTCGTTGGTTAGGTTTATTCCTAAGTATCTTAAGGTTTTTGATGCTATAGTAAACGGCATTGATTCTCTGATTTCTCTTTCTATATTTTCATTGTTAGTGTATAAAAACACAACTGATTTCTGTGCATTGATTTTGTATCCTGCCACATTACCAAATTTTTGTATGAGTTCTCTCCAATAAATGGTGCTGGGAAAATTGGACAGCTACATATAGAAAAATGAAACTAGACCATTCTCTTACACCACACACAAAGGCAAACTGGAAATGGATGAAAGACCTCAATATGAGGCAGGAATCCATCAAAATCCTGAAAAAGAACATAGGCAGTAACCTCTTTGACATCAGCCACAGCAACTTCTTTCAAGACACATCTCCAAAGGCAAAGGAGACAAAAGCGAAAATGAACTTCTGGGACTTCATCAAAACAAAAACCTCCTGTACAGCAAAAGAAACAGTCAACAAAACAAAGAGCCAACCCACGGAATGGGAGAGGATATTTACAAATGACACTACAGGCAAAGGGTGATATCCAAGATATATAAAGAACTACTCAACATCCAAAAAGAAGATGAACACATCAAAAAATGGGAAAGAGACATGAAGAGGCCACTTCTCCATAGAAGATATACAAATGGCTAACAGACACAGGAAAAAATGTTTATCATCACTAGCTATCAGGGAAATTCAAATCAAAACCACACTGAGATACCACCTTACACCAGTCAGAATGGCCAAAATTAACAAGTCAGGAAACAACAAGTGTTGGAGAGGCTGCAGAAAAAGGGGAACCCTTCTACACTATTAGTGGGAATGCAAGTTGGTGCAGCCACTTTGGAAAACAGTGTGGAGATTCCTTAAAAAATTAAAAATAGAGCTACCTTGTGACCTTGCAATTGCACTACTGGGCATTTACCCCAAAGATACAGATGTAGTGAAAAGAAGGGCTATATGTACCCCAATGTTCATAGCAGCAATGGCCACAATCACCAAACTGTAGAAAGAGCCAAGGTGCCCTTCAAGAAATGAATGGATAAAGAAGATGTGGTACATATATACAATGGAATACTATGCCTCCAGCAGAAAGGATGAATATCCAGCTTTTGTAGCAACATGGACTGGATTGGAAGAGATTATGCTGAGTGAAATAAGTCAAGTAGAGAAAGTCAAGTATCACATGGTTTCACTTACTTGCAGTGCATAAGGAGTAATATAGAGGACAGTAGGAGAAGGAAAGGAAATGGGAAGTAGGGTAATTCAGGGAGAGAAACAAAACACGAGAGACTTTGGACTCAGAAACAAACTGAGGGACTTGGAGGGAGGGATGGAGAATGGGAGAGCCTGGTGGTGGGTACTGAGGGCACCTATTGCATGGAGCACTGGGTGTGGTGCATAGACAATGAGTCCTGGAACACTGAAAAAATAAAATAAATTTAAAGTCAAAAAAATATTTCCTCTCAGATGAGAAAAGCATAATAATTACACTAAATGAGGTCTTTTAAATATCTGCAGCTTGAGAGAAGCTACTGACAATATAATATTTTTGAAAATTATATTTTTTCTTACTAAAAAGGCATTGCATTTTTGTAAGTATTTTGGAAGCATATCTGTATATGATACATGGAATACATTTTTAAAGAAAACCTAATTGTGCTGTCTTATATCCCTTCTAAGACCAAGTTTAGGTCATTGGTTACTGGTAGTAGATTAAGGGAGTTGTCTGAGGTAGAAACTATATATATATAAAGGGAGTTGTATATATATATATATTTATATACATATATTGTAATATATGTATATTGTATATACATATATTGTGTGTATATATATATACATATATATATATTAGTATAGTTTTTGCCACTCCAACGAAAAAAACACTTGAAATTAAATCAGAGCATGAAGTGATTTATTTAGCAGGATCCATCATGTTACTATCAAGATTAAACTTTAGATAATACAAGAGCAATGCACTATTGCCAACGTAGCCAGAGGTATGGCAGCAATGTCTAGGGTGTCAAACTGAGTTATTAGGGAGTGGAGATCATGACATGGAATGTCATTTTGAAAGATTTAATAATAAACCAAGGGCTCAGAGAAATGGGAGAAGCAAAATATACTGATTGAAGAGAAAAAAGAGAGAACCATAGTTGACTTTTGAGAAACCAGTTATTTAACACAGGTATTGGTCAGGAAGTCTAATAAACAAACATTGAGAGTATCTGGGATAACTGAATGCTAGACACTGGGCAAACAGAGAACCAAAAATCTAATGGCTGGGTTAAAGAATGAGGTCTAATTGTGTTTTGGAACAGATATTTACAGGCGCCCTCCAAGACAGATCCCTTAAAGACATTGCTTCACTGTCCATTTCTCCTCCAATCTCCTTTAAAAATCATTTTTGAATGTAGATGTCCTAAAAAATATTTCATACAGTAAGTTCAGTAAAATCATATTTTAGGGGTTCCTCTAAGTAAGTAACCATGAATTATTGTCAAATCCTCCTTCAGAATTATTTGTTGCATCAATATGATGGGAAATAACATGAGTCCATCTGGCAAAGAATGAGCTGTCTTGGATGCTCCAACCTTCTCTGATATGATGTTCTGTGACAGGGTCACACAGAGATGTAGAGATGCCACTGCTAGACAATGAAATGAGATTTATAATAGCTTGTTCAAGATTTTCTTGGCACATGTCACTAATATTTAGATTCTTCCAGGGAAACAATGCATTGACTGGTCTTTCCGCTGTAAATAGAAAATTAATAATATACTTTGACTAAACAGTCCACAGCCAATGCCTCTATCTTGGGATTTTTCATAACATCTTTATTGTTATTTATTAAGTGTCAGAGCTAGAGCTAAACTTGACAATTATATGAAGTATCAATAACCAGGTCACCAGCCTAACATCTAACAAAATTCAGTGCACATAGTAAAAGAAGAGTAATGGTTGATTCAAATAGAAGCTGCTCTTGAAATAAATGAGCTTTACTAAAAGCAAAAAAATTGAATAGGTTTCTTGGCAAACATTGACTTAGAAAATGCACTACTACAAAAAAAATTTAGGATGGATTGGATTTTTCTGCTTTATATGGAGATCTGTGTTCCTTAACATGAATATTTCAGTGAGGGTTAAAATATTAAATTTTACTTCATAAAATAAGAAGAAAATAGGAAAGGACCACAGAGTCATTTTGCCAAGTCCTCTACTCTAATTTAGAAATGAATCACATAAAACACTTTTTTTAGAAAAAAAATAAATCTAATTTATTCTGATCAACCTATAACAGACTCAATGAGCCAACTCCTAAACTAACATTCTTCAAGACCCACTTTTGTCCTCAGTGACCAGAGTTTGGGGTCAGTAGGAATTGAGTAAGTAGAGCATCCTTGTGGAGGAGGAGTAGGGAAGGAAGACTCAATGGTCAGGCAGAGCACATGGCCTCCAAGCTGCTTACAGACCACAGAAGGGGAGAAGGACTAGTAAGTTAGCCAGCAGGAGGAACAGGCATCTGCAAGATCAAGGCTCTTCAGATCAGCCACACTTCAGTGAATGCAAGGAAACAAGTGCAGGTAAGACAGCACGGTCATGTCAATAGATGAGCCCATTCACTCTCTGCCTGGGAAAGATAGTAAAGTTGTGGAAGTGACTGGGAACCAAGTGAGATTAGTATAGACACTACATAGAAAATCCAGAAGCAGAAACACTTAAGATTTAAATAAGCAAATACGATGCACATTCCCTGGCCAACGTTGCCCTCCTAAATTCACTGGTATTTCTCAGCCCCTTCTTAATTTGTAGTGGTCACAGTGAACTGAATCTTGTTATAACTCACAGTCTTCTCAATGCCTTCATGCCCCACTCTAAACCAACCCCATACTGAGAGGGAAGCGTTTAATTGTAATTTCACACAGCTATTAACAACATGCATCAAGTCATCCATCTGATTTGGAAAACAAGTCATGTTCTATCACTTCACCAGGTACCCAGGAGCTCCTGTCTTGAGAAGAACAAGGGAGAAAAACAGACAAACAGACCTGAGAATACAATGTGAGGAAGCACAATGGGTGGAACAGGTAAGCTGCTGGGAATAGGGATTCAGGAAGTCTTAACAAATAATTGATTTTTTTTCAGTTTTATTGATTGATAATTGACAAAATCATATACATTTAACGTGTACAACTTGATGTTTTTCTATACATTATGAAACAATCATGACAATGTAAAATAGTCACAGGAATATAGTCAAGAGTAGAGTAGGGGTTGAGAGAATAGGGAGATACTGGTCAAAGGATAAAACTTTCCATTATGAGATGAATAAGCTCAGAAATCTAACACACAGCAATGTGACAAGGTTGGTAATCTTGGACTGCACACTGGCAGATTGCTAAGCGGGTAGATCACCACAAATAAACAAAAACAGCAGCTGGTATTGGAGCTGACACAAGCACGTGGTTTCACCAGCAGATGGAGGACGTGGGGCATCATGGATGCTCTGACTTGCACAGCAGCCCACGCCACAACACTTTGCTGGCTCTGGATGGATATAAACCTCTCGGAGACTTTTAGGGCTACATTTTTACGTAGGTCTTTGTAAACATTTTAAGGAAGTGAGACCTTGATCTTGATTTGGGTCCCCATGGAAGGTATTTAAGCATGAAATTATATCATCAGTCTTGTGCTAGAGGAGAGGTTTGAAAAAAAGTCTGAGATGACCAATTAAGCATTTTCTAAACTCAGCTTATTTACTTATGTGGTTCTGATCCTGATGATTTCATCTTCTCAGGACAGAGCTATCCAGAGTCACTGTGAAGAGCACACTCTCTTCCAAGTCCCACCGTCCTCTCTCTGCCCCCAGTGTTGGACCACAAGGAAGCCATAGCCATCAGTGGCTTGGAAATCTACAAACTGAGCTCAGTGATGGCTCAGCATTTTCTAGCTATTTGACCTTAGTCAAGATACTTGAGTTCTTAGTTTTCCAGAAATGGGACAAGGTTAATAATCCTGTCTGAGAAGGCCAAAGAAAAGACATGAGAGGCATTCAATCAGAGAAGAGGACAGTAAGTCATTCCAAGAGGAAGTTAAATACAACAATGATAAGAAAAATCATGGCAGGGGGACAAAGCAGGGGAAACACACAAGTTCGGGTCAGAATAAATGATTAAGCATTTAATACCAGCAAGAGCTAATATAGATTTCTTGTGTAACCATTCTGTGCTCCAGGATTATCTTCATTTCTTCTCCTAAGTAACTTTTAATGACCAAACCCAAATACTGACTCATAGTTATAAAAAATATACCAGGTAATGCAAGATGTTAATAATAGGGAACACTGTAAGGAGGAGAAAAAAGGAAATATGAGAACTCTCTGCACCCAATCTTTCAGTAATAATATTGAATATTATTCAACTGAATATTTCTATAAACCTAAAACTAGCTCTAAAAATTAAAGTTTTTTTAATGTGTATGAAGAGAGCCTATGATGATATTTGGAAAACACCAATAATTAAGGATTGAATGTCAGAAGAGGAGATAATTTTTTAAAAGAAATACAAATGAATGTACACCAAGCTAGAGCTGGCTATCACACCCCACTGCAAACTGGTAGTGAAATAACTTTATAGGAGATGTTCACTGCAGTCCTCAGTCTCATCACATGAGGTTCAAAGCAAAATTAAACACAAATGGTCCTAACATATGGGAATGTATTCAGCCAATCCCTATGAAATTGCCACTTCTGAGGTCAAAATAAACATCAGCAATTCTGTATCTTACTTTCACTTAAATTTTAGTGAACATACAGTGCAGTATTGGTTTTTGGAGTAGAATTAAGTGGTTCATCACATACATACAGCACAAGGGCCTTCCTTAATACCCATCACCCATCCAGCCCATCCCTCACCACCTCCCTCCATTAACTTTCAGTTTGTTCTCTATCTCTATCACAAGACAATATGGCAGGGCACCTCGGTGGCTCAGTCAGTTAAGTCCCCACTTTTCATTTCAGCTCAGGTCATGATCTTGGGGTTGTGAGATTGAGCCCTACTTCAGGCTCTATGCTCAGTGGGGAGTCTGCTTGAGAGTCTCTCTCTCTCTGCCCCTCCCTCCACTTGCATATCTGTGTGTACTCTCTAAAATAAATAAATAAATCTTTATTTTAAAAAGTCACTTATGGCTTGTTTCCCTCTCTTCTTCTTTTCCTTTCCCTCTTTCCATATGTTCATTGGTTTTGATTCCTAAATTTCACGTGTGAGTGATATCATATGGTATCTGACTAACTTATTTCACTTAGCATTGTATATGTACATTTCAATCTAGTACATTCACAGGATACACTAGGTGTTTCCCTACTCATCTAGCTCCTCTGCAATTACAGTTGAATGAGGAGGGAGAGAAATACACAAGCATGCTTGGTGGCCCCATGTTATACTTGAGATCATTTGCTTCACTTGACTCTGGGATCCACTTGGCAGTCCCACATCATTTCTCCACTCCATGCACTGTCTCGTCTCCCATGTGACTACAGTGTGTCTTTCTGTGGCTTCTCAACTTCCATAACCCTCTTGAACTTCCCTAATCTCACTGGAAAACTTGCTTTATTGGTCTTCCCTGTTTGGGGAAATAGATAAAACTTTCACACTCTCTAAATATGGCATCTCATATTAACAACTCACTTGTGTCTGTAACCATATTTTTTGGAGCCAGACAGAATTATAGTAATCATTAAGTTGATATATGAGAAGATGGAGGCTCACAGATGCTACACTCTTTTGAAGATCAAAGAACAGATGTGTGACTGGTACTTAAAACTCTAAATTCACAGCCCCAAATTTTACCAACCAATCCCTTCACATTTTTTTGTAGCTATTTGCCACACACATTTAAGGTGGCATTGCACTATAATAATATTAACCTCATCTTTAACCTAATCAACACATTCCTTTAGAGGCTCGCTCAGTAATCACTTGTCCAAAATGTACATAGTTATTTCAGGTCTTATGCTCTGAGTTCCAACATCTCCACTAAGTTCCATGAGCTTTCTGAAATGTTATTTTAGAGGACGTTTGTGTCATTTTCAAAATATTAGAAATGGAAGACTTGCCCATGTGTGTATGCATGTGTGCATACATGTGTGCTTGTGTATGTACTTATACAGCCTCCCTCGTTTACAGTGTGTGCTAGGGTAGATACCTTGCACATAGCAAGCAATAAATACATGTTTATTAAATAAAAGTGTGAATCAGTGAATGGATGAATCCTTACAATAGAACTTTTTTTCCTCTTTATTTCAAAGTACATAAATGAAATTACAAAAAAGTTTTAGGAGTTGAACATTTCAAGCAATTAAAATTGGGGAGAAGCCATACAATAGAACTTTTGACATAAGAACCTTACAACGCTAAAATTAAAACTCAGATATTAGGGGCGCCTGGGTGGCTCAGTTGGATAAGCGACTGCCTTCAGCTCAGGTCATGATCCCAGAGACCCGGGTTTGAGCCCCACATCAAGCTCCCTGCTCAGCGGGAAGCCTGCTTCTCCCTCTCTCACTTGCCCTGCTCATGTTCTCTCTCTAGCTGTTTCTGTCAAATAAATAAATAAAATCTTTAAAAAAAAAAAAAGAAGAATTAACCTTATATGTGAGAAGCAGCCTCGAGTGGGGAATGCATGATTTTTGGCTTTAGTCATTCATGGTTAAGTTCTACCATGATGACCTTGGACAAGAAACTAAACCTTTTTGAGATCTAGACCCCTGATTCATAAAATGGGGTAAAACTATGTGTCTTCTTTGAAAGTTTGAAATTAAGATTAGCAATAGTATATGAAAGGGATTTGGCTACAGATGCTGCCAACAAATGGTATGTTTTGTTGCTGTTCTTATTTATAATTTTCTAACATATACCTTGAGTGTTCTTTTGAACTCACTTAAAGTTATTGCTAGCAAAGGAAGTAATGCAAAGTATTAAAAACCCTCATAATCAAAGGGAAAGTTTTTGAGACACAAAGTTTAAAAATGAAAGCAAGATACATACAATGGGGTTAAAAGCTGCGTGGTCAGTGATTATGAAAATGACCTAGGCTGTGGAGATATACCAGGTCCTCCACGACTGAGACAGGAGCAATAGAGGATACCCCAGAAAACAACCATAAGAAAGAAAATATATTATTTCTCATATATGAAGATCAAAAATCACTCTAAAAATTTTAAAACAAAATCATGGAGAGTGTTATGGACTAAACCGTGTCCCTCCAAAAATTCAAACGTAGAAGTCCTAAGCCCAAGGATCTCAGAATGTTATTGGGTTTGGAGATGGGGTCTTAAAGAGATGAATAAGCTCTTTCCACCATCTTTCCATGCCTCCATAATGGTGCCTATGGCAGAAGCTCTCAAGAGCGTCAACAAAGCCAAAGAGAGGCAAACACCAGGTCCTTATTCGGTCATGCTCCAGAGTCATCATCCAGTTTCCAACTGTAATGACAAAGCATGGTTACATTGGCAACTTAGAAATCACTGATGATTAGAGAGCTCAGAAAATTGTTGTGAACTTCATGGGCAGATTAAATAAGTGTGGGGTGATGAGCCCCGGTTCTGATGTACAACTCAAAGATCTAAAAAAAATGGCAAAATGATCTGCTCCCATCCCACCAGTTTGGGTTCATTGTACTAACACCCTCAGCTAGCATTGTGGGCCAGGAAGAAGAAAGAAGAAAAAATATAAGAGGAAATATCTTGGGACTCCTTTTGTAGGGATGTAATACACACATGAAAATAATATACCTCAATGGAAAAAAAGAGAGAGAGACAAATAAGGTAAAATGTAGTCATTACCTTATAGAGGGTGGGCCCACTCCAGTAGGACTGATATTTTCATAAGGAGAAGAGATGAGGACAGAGATGCACATGGAGGGATGATCATGTGAGGACATGGGGAGAGGATAGTTAAGCACCAAGGATAGAGGACTTGGGAGAAACCAGGCCTGGTCACACACGGACCCTGGGCTTCAGGCCTCCAGACTGTGGGTCGATAAGTCTGTGTTGTGTAAAACACCAGTCCATGATAACCTGATCAGACAAAGATGAGGGTCTGAGAACTATATTGTATTCCACATCCCTGAAGGGAGCTTTCTTGAACTAAACCTTGGCTGGCCAGGTTAGAGTCTTCTCCTTCAAGCTTGCATATGTGTAAGCAGAGTCTGCTTTCAATATTACACTTGAAGCTTTCCTGAGTACAACAAAATATAATCTGTGAGTTTCCCAATTCTTTCCCCTGCTTTCATAATAGGTTTGCTTGTGTTGAAGGGACAGGACGTAAGCAGAATATCCATCACCACATCCTTCCCTAATGTTAGCAATTAAGACAACAATAGAGCTTTCTATAGCAGATATCATGTTTACATTAAGTTTTTGATAATTTACCAGGGACATAAACTCCCTAAATTGCCTAAGAAGACACAACCTGATGTCATGATAACATATTTTCTATGTTGCAGACAGATTTGTTTGCAACAGAAACCTAATCCTAATAGAAAAGGTAGTCATACCAGTCACTGAAGAAACTTTGATTTGATTTGTGGTTGACTCAGCCTCACCCCAAGGGAGAAATGGAGGGAATGTCAACCCAGCGTCCTATCTATTCTATGTGATACACTGTATTTCAAAACGTGTTTCTCTCTTTCAGTGACTAAGAATGTCTATTGTCCTTCACCTCAATTGGATTGCGTGCCATTATATTAGATTGTTTGCATATATTAGCTGGAGAACTGGAGACAATTCATTGGCCATTGAATGGTGCATGTGGCCTTCTTGACATAAGGACATGGAGTGCTCTCCATCTCCCCCCCCACCTGCCTTTGACATCTCTGTCCCTCATTGTCTTTGCTCTTCACAGCATTTTCTTTGGTCCCTAGGATGACCCTAGCTTCCTTACATTACTTTCCACCTACTCTATCTATCCTTCCTCCTCTTTTGTTTTCTGTTTTCCATGCTTATTGTTTATTTTCTAACCAAGAGGATTCAGAGCCTCTTCCTCCAGGCCACATCTGGTCTGCAGGAATATTTCATTTTATGGACAGACTGTTTGCGAAACCCTTTCAGTTCACAACCAGTGTTTTAAAAATTAGATGAAAGCGCATGAAAATCTGTCCTTGTTTCTCTTGAAAAGTGAGAGATCAGCAAATCAGACCTGCCTTTCAGATGCCAGGACCAACTGCTCAGCATTGATGAGAGGGAAGGTGATGTGGACCTGCCCCGGTGCCCTCATGCTGCCTGCTTTCCTGACTTTACTCAAACTCACTTCTGCCCACACCAGGCTTTACAACACTCTGTCTAAAGTTGCTGATCACTTGTGTTTTTGTTATTCTTGTACTTGTCATTCCCTTAGTTCATGACCAGCCCATATACATGTTGCATACAAATATTCTTTTTACATAAACACTCATTCTACAAACAAAATAAGATGTGACTGTTCCCTTTTCAAGCCCATCCTATAGCTAGAGAGGAAAATTCACAGCCCGGCATACAGAGCACTGTATAACCAGAGTGTTAAATTCTTTTTTCAATGTTTCATCAAGACACAATGAGAAATTGTGCATACTTCTCTCTAGGGAATGTAAGTGCAATACTTCTTTTGTCTTCTGAAGGAAATAGTATGGCCCTTGTGACAATCTACCCCCAGGAGGCAAAGGTCTCAGCTGCCCTACAGAGAGGAGGGACCCAGGAGGTTAATGAAAGATGAAGCTTGTCTTCAGAGATGGAGATTGTCCGTGAGACTGTGACTGGGTCGGAGACAAAGGGGTAGTGTCTCCTCTGCAGCTCCCTGAAGGCTGTGAGGGTCTGCAGGGGACATGCCAGTTGGCCTGGGGATGTCGGAAGGACGCCCAAGCTGTGGAATGTTCCACAAAGTTCTCTGTTACTCATGATCACATCATGAGACTTAGGTTGTCCTCTGAGGAACCCCAAGAACCCAGAGAAGGAGGAAGGAGTGAGTCATTGGCATGCCGAGGGCTCACCAGCATGGACAGAAACACCTGGTTGGGCAAGAATGTGAAAGCCATGAACATCATGAGCCAGCACTTCCATAACCTGAAACAAGCCCACACCAAAGTCATTCACTTGAAAAAGCATCATAAATGCTATTATAAAAATAGTTTTAAATATTCTGGCTGCTCCAAGGACAGGCAGTCTCTAGGGGAGGTGACTGCTCCGTTACATCTTCAAAATGATTCTAAGTTCAAAAAAGAAAAGTGGGTCAATAGCCAAGTCCTTTCATTCGGGGGCATTGGCCCATGCAGATTCACAAGCATGAACAAGAATGAAAAAGGAGCAGAGACCAGGCTACCTGGTGGGCTGGGGGGAATGGAGCTGACAAGAGAACGTGGGCGCTGCATATGCGGGCTTGAGGCCATAGGGACAGATGACAAACTTATTCCTTTGGCCACATCAGGCCATCCTTTAAAGATGCACCATGTCCTGAGGCCCGGAGGCCCTCAAGCACCTGCTGTGTGGCCACACGGACTTCTTCGGCAGCACGGTTCACCACGCCATCACGAGAATCCCAGGAGCGGCCCTGGCTCCAGTGACATGTGACCCAGGGCCAAGAGGATGCCACCTCCCGCCAGCCTCCCGGATCCTGCTCCCCCAGTCTCTCCCCTGCAGTGGCAAGGCTTCCACGGCAACTTGAGCCTTCACCAAAGCCACCAAGTGCAGCAACAGGACAATTCGTACAGATGGCCTGCACCTGTGGCCTAAGCCAGCAGGTGGTGCGGGGAATGGAAGGTGTGTGTTATCTTTCAGTATCAGGGACCCACGAGCCCACTGAAATGGCCATAAGCCAGAGGTGGTCACCTGCAGCGGGACAAGCAGGAGTAGGGAAGGAAAACACACGCACACCAATTTCCACAGAAGAGGTACTTACCAGTATGAAAATGTACTAAATATCAACAAAACCAAACAAAACAAGATAAAAACACTGAAGACTATAACTTGGGAAATGTCTAGAAGGCAGAGAATCTAAATGAGGGCAGAAAAATTGGGTCCAAAACTAATTTACGGGAATGTCTTGGCCTTAAGATGAACACTTCAGAGTCTTCTCTGGGGGCACATGCTTGTCTGTCAGTCTGTTAAGTCTGATTCTTGACTTCAGCTCAGGTCTTGATCGTGGGGTCATGAGTTCAAGCCCCATGTGAAGCCTACCTAATAAATAAATAAAGAGTCCTCTCTGCAGACATTGATGCCATGGGTCTACTAAATTAGAAAGCAGAAGAGCTGTGAGGAGCTTAGAAGCCATGCCAGGGAGAATGTATTAACCCAACTTAATAGCATCTGAGATTCTGGGTGTGTACCCTAGGAATACCCAGGATACAGTGACTATACTTCAAGGCCTTTCTAGTCCATGGGACATGGATAAGGAAGTGTTGGCCATGGTGTTCTTAAGGGTATATCTTTTCTTAAATTTACAGCTTAACTGGGCTTAGGAAGATAACTGAGACTTTATTTTTTTTTAAGATTTTATTTATTTATTTGACAGAGAGAAACATGGCTAGAGAGGAAACACAAGCGGGGGACGTGAGAGGGGGAGAAGCAGGCTTCCTGTTGAGGTGGGATCCCGATGTGGGGCTCGATCCCGGGTCTCCAGGACCATGACCTAAGCTAAAGGCAGACGCTTAATGACTGAGCCACCCAGGGGCCCCAAGATAACTGAGACCTTAAATTTAAGATCTGAGAAAGTAGACAAAAGTTGCTCACGTTTTTACGGAATGCAAAATATTGCAGCCACTCGGGACTTGATGTTACACATGATCTGGATGGAGTACTGGAAATTTCATATACATATAATCATCCCACTTCCTTTTTGTCTCAAAATTGTAACTTAATAGTAGCCTACTACTATTTAAAGAAACAAATAAGGCACCTAGGTGGCTCAGTGGGTTAAAGCCTCTGCCTTCGGCTCAGGTCATGATTTCAGGGTCCTGGGATCAAGGCCCATGTCATGTCTGGTTCTCTGCTCAGCAGGGAGCCTGCTTCCTCTTCTCTCTACCTGCCTCTCTGCCTACTTTTGATCTCTCTCTGTCAAAAAAAAACCAATAAAATTAAAAAAAAAAAGGAAACAAATAAGACTCATTTTTAGAGAACAGAGACCACAGAGAGAAAAATATTTCTGGAATTTAAGAGACAACTCTTTGCCTTTTTTTTTTAAACAGGCATGAGATTTTGACCCTGAACTTAAAAATATCCTGAAGAACAAGTGTTCATCAATGATCGCACAATAGAGATCCAACACAGTATCCTTAATCTTTACTTAAATTCTGCCTCCAATTTACTTAAAGTAAAATTAAACAAAAATTATAAATCCCTTGGGCTTTCTCTTACCATGTTACTAACATAAAAAGTAAATTACTGGGGCACCTAGGTGCCTCAGTGGGTTAAAGCCTCTGCCTTCAGCTCAGGTCATGATCTCAAAGTCCTGGGATTGAGCCCCAAATCGGGCTATCTGCTCAGCGGGGAGTCTGCTTCCCACACCCACACCCCCCTGCCGCCTGCCTCTCTGCCTACCTGTGATCTCTCTCTCTGTCAATTACTTGAGGGGACCCTGGGTAGGTCAGTCATTAAATGTTTGCCTTCCGCTCAGGTCATAATATCAGGGTCCTGGGATTAAGCTCTGCGTCACAGGCCATCTGCTCAATGGGAAGCCTGCTTCTCCTTCTCTCTCTGCCTGCCGCTCGGCCTACTTGTGTTCTCTCTTTCAATCTCTCTCTCCCTCTCTGTCAAATAAATAAATAAATAAAGTCTTTTTTTAAATAAAGAAGTAAGTTACTTGGGATGTAAAGAATTGTAATAATTTAGTTTTTGGTTTAAAAATGTGATGTAATGTGAAAATACATAACACAGAATTGGAGAGGTCTGGTCTCCTATGTGTACGTTATTTCACAGGATAAAAACTTTCAGATGCCCTTATTCAAGAACATTTTTTTAGCAATGACTCCTTGCCCAGCATGATGTTTGGTCCTAGGGTTACACACAAAACTGAAAAGATAAATTATTTATTTTTATTAGGGCTTCAAATTCCATATCCAACGTTCAACTTCCATCTGGGCTTTCTTTTTCTTTTTTTTTTTTTTTTAAGATTTTATTTATTTGACAGAGAGAAACACAGCCAGAGAGGGAACACAAGCAGGGG
>PITA01012129.1:0-63479 GCA_004023965.1 Spilogale gracilis | reverse complement strand
GAGGGAGGGAGGAAGGGAGAGGAAGGAAGGAAGGGAGGAAGGAAGGAAGGAGAAGGAAGGAAGGAGAAGGAAGGAAGAAAGAGAGAGAGAGCAAGAGAGAGGAAGGAAGGAAGGAAGGAAGGAAGGAAGGAAGGAAGGAAGGAAGGAGAAGGAAGGAAGGGGGGAGGGAGGAAAGGAAGGAATGGAGAGGGAGAGTGAGAGAGAGGAAGGAAGGAAGGAAGGAAGGAAGGAAGGAAGGAAGGAAGGAAGGAAGGAAGGAAGGAAAGGAGTGAGAAAGAAAGAAAAAAAGGAAAATGAATTATTTCTCATGACTTTACTCCTTGCTGCATAGAGAAGCAGATAAACACAACATAGTACAGAGAAAATATGACCAAATGTCCCAATTCCCAGGTTTTAGTTCTGACTTACCACTGAGACCCCTGGAGCAATTCATTTCATTCCCTGTGCCCCAACTTCCCCATCTTTTAAACTAAAAAAAGCAAAACAGAGGGATAATGTTTCAGTAAGAATATTACCATGGCTGCATATGTCTAAGTCATGGCATCAAATAAAACTGTGACTTGTAAAAACATTATTTTTTATTAGCCACAGTACATGAATACAGATAGAAGGGTGGAAGGAGGGTCCCCCTATGTGAGCACTTCAGATTGCTGAAAGGGCACGGAGGGCAGGGACTTCCTGGCCCAGAACCACCCATTCACAAGCTTCTATACCCACTTGCCCAGCACTGGTCCTTCCTCCCAAGTTCTGCTGCAACTTCCCTCTCTATTCCCAAGTCAAACAGCCCAAGAGCTTCGAAAGCCATCCCCAGGCTATGTGTCGGTGTCAATCAGCTTTCCCGGCTGCCTCTGGGAACCCACTCTGTGAGTTAATTATCCATTGTGAAAAAGTCATTTATCCTCAAATCCCTGAGCACAGAGCCCTTTCAGGTTGGTGCCCTCCCGTTTTTTGAAGCTTGCTGCTTCTAATCGGTTGTGACATCCACCTTCTCTGTGTACCACAGATTACTGTCCCTAGCTTGCCTGTTCCTGGATTTCCTTCTTCGTTCCCATGTTTGTTATTTCCATGACTTCAGGCAGTCTTGTGGCCCTGAGACAGTAAGAGAAACGTTAAAATGTCAGCCAGTGAGTGAGGAAGAGACATACGCACAGATAGATGGGCAGACCCATCTGTAAAGATAAAGATCTGAAATTGGAACCACTTCCTGGGCAGGGAGAGCACAGAATATTCAGATAAGGAGCAGAAACCAGAATGGAGTTCTAGCCTGGGTGGAATTTAGTACCAGTAGGTGTTAGAAGTGGTCCCGGACAGACTTACACATGTAATAATAATAATAATAATTACCTGGGTAAGCTTTCTCTTTAGGTCCTTAAGTCCTTGCTGCATAGGACAGAAGCCAAATTTTATGGACTGGGAAGGAACAGTAATTAGACCCGTGCCTCTTTAAGATACACAGTCTAATTCAGTATGTCTAGGGTGGGAGCAGAGATCTTGAATTTTTAACCAACTCCCAGACGATATCAGTGCAACTGGGTTCTAACTAAGCAGGACAGACACAAATGGAGGGGATAAAATGGAGGGGATTGTGAACAAGCAACAGAAAAGATCCTGACAGGCTGAAGGACAGTCAAATTTGAGGAAGATGACCATAAGGAAGTATATATACCTGAAACACGTGCTCAAGGAAGCCAATTTCGTGTGAGGCATGCATGCTGTAAGCCAGAGTCTCCAAATATGAGCCAGGGAGGATTGCTTCTGCCCCATCAAGTTTGTAATCCTATACCAGACTCTAACTTTAACCCACTGATAGACAACAGGGGAGATCAGCAGGATTACAAAGACAAGAACTCAAGCGCCCAAGGTCAGCAACACCTTCACAGCTAAACAGTTCCCCTGTCTACCTCGCCAGACCTTCCTACAGCCAGAGTCATGGCCAATTCCTCTACCCAGACAACCACAGGCTGCCCCTGACTCTTCTCCAGTCTTCAAGCTTCTTCACTTCTTCACTCTCCCTCAACAGCCAGGAGCAATCTTTGTGTTTTTGCTTTTGTTTAAAAAAAAAAAAAATCAGATTTCTGCTTCTGCCCAAGATGAAGAGACAGAGTGGATCTACCTTCCTACTTGAAACACAGCTTCAGGAAACAACAGTTTTGAAGACACTGAACATTGTGCAATGAAAGGGTAATCCCTGAGCCATGCAAGAACACATGAGGCCAGCGTGTGCTTTCCCAAGCTAATTATCCTAAGACCGTTTCCAGGCAGGGACTCACAGAGGGGGACCTACGCAGGGCCCAGTTGAGACAGAGCAGAGTCTGGAGAAACCGAGGCAGCAGAAGTAGAGAGCCAAGAGCCACCCAGGTCGGGGGCCTGGATTTCAGTACCAAGCCTCCTTCAAGCATTCAGTGGAGTAACAAAGAGCAAGTATGTGGGAGAATGCTACCTGTGGCCAGGAAAAAGCCACCCAAAAAGATTTGGGATGATCACCTGGGAATCTGGCCTGTCCCAGGCGCAGTGAACCCAAAACCGTGGGGTGGGGCCAGAATTCCATGTTTCAACAGGCTCTCCAGGTAATGGTCTGATATACATCCAGTTTTGAAAATGACTGCCCTAAGACAGTGGTTCTCAACCCTGCCCACATCTTAGGAGATCAGTCATCCTGATGCCTAGGCCCCATTCAGAGAACAATTAAATCGATCAGACCCAGGGGCCCAAGAATCTGCATTTCTAACAAGTGTTGTGAGGCTGAAGCTGATGGTCTTGAAACCATTCTTTGAGAACTACTGGTCTAAGGTCTGGCGAGGGGTGGAGCCTGCCCTTAGTAGCCAAGTGGCTGTCACTGGGGAGACCACAAATGGCAGAGCTAGGAAACTGGGCAGAATCTGACAGATTTCCTCAAACTACTCTAGAGATGGGGAAATAACTACTTTGTGAAATATCTCACCTGGGGACAACTCCAGTTAGTAAGATTTTCTTGCATGCTGAGCCAGAATCTTGCTCCCAATAGCCTTTCTGTTTTTAATCTTATTAAAGTTTCTTCCCTTTTCTGACTTCACTTTTCTCGCCTTTGAAGGGATTAAACTCTGTTACCCAATTGTAGTTCATCGCTTGCAGTAAAATGACGCTATTTGATTGATTTGCCAATTTCTTAATATCCTGGATCTAGCAGGACTATAGTACTCCAACTTCCCTGTACCTGACATCACATGGGAGCCTGATGAGAAGGTAGACATTTGGGCTCCCACCCCCAGAGCCTCTGATTCTGTCTTCTGGGGTAGGTACCAGGTATCTGAGTTTTCATAAAAACCAAGAGCACTTCTGATGCCCTAGGCTGCATCCTGGGACCTACAGCCTGAGGAGCTTGCTCTCCAGCTCAGCATCCAATGAAGCATTATTTTTTGAATGAATCCCTTCCATGATTTTTCAACCAATCACTCCTACCGCATCGTAAGAACTTGCATTCTGAACACTGAAGATTCTGCTAACACCTCCAGGTACAATTCTGCCGACAAGGGCCCCTGCTGTTTCCAGGTGGCCTGGGTGTCAGGGTGACTGCTGAGGTTTATGCACAGCGAAGATCTATCATCACTAGGAAAGGCCAGCCTCCCTTCTAGCCCTCTGGCCAGCTAAGTGCCGCCTGGCCCAGGGCGCGTGCCACCTGATGGAAATTCTATTCATCTTCTCCCACCCTTTTCTTAATGCCCCCCCCCACCCCGTTGTTCTCCTTAGTTTTTTTCCCTCTTTGCCTTCTGTCAATAGCTACTGTTTGGGGAGCCTCTCTTATCAGAGTTGACATGCAATATTACATCATTTGCAGGTACACAGCATCCAACATCCTGTATCAACTTCTCCAGATGTTAAGCTATGCTCAAGATTGTAGCTACAATCAGCCCCATACAAGATGATTACAATACCATTGAAGGTATTCACTATGCTGTGCCTTTTGTTCCCATAACTTGTTCATTCTGTAACTGGAAGCCTGTATCTCCCACTCTCCTTCCCTCTGGCAGCTATCAGTTTGTTCTGTTTTTATAGCTCTCATTTGGCCTCTTATTTGTTTATTCATTGTTTTTACTTTTTTTTTCTATTTCTGGAGCCTCTACGTCAACAGTTGGCACCATGTTAAGAACATTCCATGTCCTACCTCATTTAGTCTCTACAATCACCTGGCAGTTCAAGACTGTTTTACAATTTGGGGAGAATGGGATTCGCTGCTGTGGCTGAAAGGAAGAGCATGGATAGTACTCGGAATACGTCAAACACACTTGCGTTGGACCAAGAAAGCACAGGCTACCCCAGGTTTTGTGGGAGTGCCTGTGTCCTGGAGCAAGCAAGGGTCTAGGTCCCGTGGGGACATTTGGGGACCTACAGCAGGAACAAGGGAAAAGGCAGTGTTATCAATCCCTGAGGCTTTGACTGGATCTTGTCTGGCTCATTCATCCTTCCCCAGTCACAGTGCCATCCCTTGCAGTCGGCACCAGGGCCTTGTCTCCTGCTTGCTTACCTACAGAACACTCCGCCTTCCAGCAAAAGGCTCATCCCAGGGTTGTGCACTTACTTGGCACCAGAGAGGGTAGCCTGGGTAGCAGGAATCAACCACAGGTGCTCAGAGGCGCAACTTTCCCCGACAGTTCACTTTGTCCAAGTGAGAGCAGACTATGGAAGCATTTGGCAGAAGAGCCTTCCATCAGCTCCTGCACTGGGAAGTCAAGGCCATGCTGAGCTGAGCATCCCTCAGCTTTCATCTACAGCATTTCAGCTTCCTTTAACCACTGGTTAATGACTCATTCAGTTTACTCAAGATCTTAAGTGCCCAGACTCAGAGAAAGTGAGCTATCATTCTAGCAGTTGCTGCTGCTGAGGGAGTTAATGTCTCATTGGCTGCAACTGGAATTCTCAGACCTCCCAAGAATTCTGTTTTTCTGGGAAGCCCTAGGAATATGGATCAGATAACTTGTATACACAAAGCATTCAGAAAGCGCAAAAGCGTACAATTGTTTCTTCCAGGTGGCAAATATTAGTGTATTTTGTATGGGAGGGAAACGATCTAAAGGCAAAGAGGTCTCTATACTCAAGGCAGGTTTCAAATCGCTACAGAGCAGCATGGCTAGGATCATGGATGAAGCCACGGTCTGTTTAAAACTTTTTCCTGAAAGGCAAATTCATAGTCTTAGCTTGGCTAAGGGTAAGATCATCCCACATCCTATTGAAGATACTATTGGCATACTGCAAACATGACTTCCTATTCAAGACCTACTTATAGGACTCTGGGCAACTTCCCTAATTCAGTTTCTGGGTCTCTACCAAAGGGATGATGGCCTCTGGCCCATAAATTTCAAAGCTTCTTACAATCATAGCAAAAGGCCATGTCAACTGCTTGAGTGTAAACAGGAAATACCACTTAGATTTTGCCTTCGTGTGTTTTCTGATTAACCCCTAAGAGGGTGTGGTCATGTTCTCTAGAGAAACGGACCCAGTGGGATAGCCGGATGGAGACAGACGATGTCTATGTGAGGAGACTGATTATAGGAACTGGCTCGTGCAGTTAGGGAGGGTGAGAAGGGCCATGATTTGCAGGCGGCAAGCTGGAAGACCAAGAAGGCCAGTGATGTAATTCAGTACAAACCTGAGGCCTGAGAACAATGGGCCAGCCAATGGTTGAGTACTAGCCTAAGTGGGAAAATCTGAGACCAGGCGCACTGAGGTCTGAAGACAAAAGTTGGAGACGTCAACTCAAGTGAGAGAGATCATTTGCCTTCTGCTTCTTTTTATTCTATTCATGCCCCCCATGGCTTGGGGGCTGTCCATCCACGTTGGTGAAAGTGCCTGCTTTTCTTAGTCTCATGCAAATGGCAATCTAATAGAGAGACACCATCACAGACCCAACCAGAACCATCATCTCACCAGCTCTCTGGGCTCAGTCAAGCTGAACATAAAATTAATCATCACCGGATGAGGCTTTCCTTGTTGGTCTGGTGTTTTTCATGCCCACAAGCCCATCTAAAGAACACAGCACTGCCCACAGTCCTTAGTGTTGGGGCAACCATACATCCTATCTACTAGACCTGTCACCAGCTTCAGTGACTCTGGATGGAGCAGGGTGACACCTATGTCCCAACACAGCCAATTCATGAGCTGGCTGATGGCTCCGAATTCTCAGAAGAATGAAACCTTCTGGCCAGTCTCAGGAATCTGAAACAGGGAGCAAAGAGAGGATGAGAAAACCATTTGGAGAAAAAAAAAAAATAGAGCAGCAGAGTCCATGCTATGAATGGAGGTAGAGAGAAAGTGTAGCAGGTTTGGAACACAAACAGCAGAGGTGGGAGGTACACTCAGCAGTGACACACCACCAGAGTGCCCATCCATTCGTGCCTGCTGTCCCCAGCTCCATGCATCCTAGACCTGGTTCCTGTCTCCAAGAAGCCAGATCATACCATAGTTCCTTGCACCGTGTTCCCTTCCTTTATGGCCATGTGTCTCCTTCCCTGAGCTGGGTCTGTAGGATCCTAGTCTCCAGCTCTTCAAACCAGAAGAGCTTAACTCCTGAGACATTAAGCACCAGAGTCTGTGGGAGCCCATACACGTGCTAATGGGACAGATACTGTAAGTGGGGTTTACATCACAAATGACTGCAGGGACCCCTTCAAATCCCAGCCATTTTGCTAGGTGTCTTCAAACTTCAGGTAAGATAGAATCTTAGTGGTCTGCACCCTTCGACTTCCTCCCAGACTGCAGGCTGGACTTATTTAAGGAGACTGGACATGAACAATTCTAAGAATTGTCGCTAGGAATTGTTCTAAGAATTGTTCAACTTATTCCCTTTACTCCAGATTGCATCATGCCCTTTAAAAAAATGATAATCAAGGGAAGGGGCCCTTAATGATCTTTATTTTCTCCTCTTAGTTTAATGCAGGCAGCAAGGGAGAGAATTCGTGGACTAAGCAAGTCGTTGAAATGACTGTTAAAGTGATGTGTGGAGGGGACAGCAGCAAAACCTGCTTAGTACTCAGAAACACCTGCTGGGAAATATTTTTTCTGCATGGGTTGCAAACAGTATTAAAACAATTTTCTTTCCTTTTGCAGAAAAGGAGGGGTGCCAGGGGCAGCTGTCTCTATGGGCCAGCATCGTGAAACAAAACCAGAGAGAATTATGAAATCAGCAAGAGGTGGGGAGAGGAGGCTGGGGGTCTCTCACTATGCTGGGATCTAGAGTTCTGCCCAATTGACCCTTGTTCTGCAGCTCTGAAGGGAGTTTTTGGCTCAGGCCATCAATTCCCACTTGGCTGCCCTCATTTTAGAGTCTTGGGGGATTTCAGAGTGCTCTCTCAGCCTCAATTCCCTGTAACTGCTATGGCAAAGGCATTTTATTATGTGCTGAGGGCTAGGGGAAGGCACATCCAGCTCCCCCACCCCCAACCTGGGGAGGTCAAGAGCTAACATTCCCCTTCTGTCCACATTCCTTCTGCCCTACTTCAGGTTCTAAGCATCTCTCAGCAGAATTATTCAGGTGGCCACCTACCAAGTCTCTCCACCTCTGTTTTCTCCCCTTCTCCCCTCTATCCTCCACACCAGTGCCATCAACCTCTAAAATGAAAGCAATCCTATCTGGCCAATGTCCCACAACATCTGTGGCTTCCTTTCAGCCACAGAATTCAGTCCTCACCTCTCAGCCCTGCTTACCACCATCTGACCCCAAGCCACCAATTCATCTTTAAATCTTCCATTAAGCTCATACTATCAATCTATGCTCAGAAGCCCATGATTCTCTAAGCCTTCTGTAAGGCCCCTCTCTCCCTGCCTTTGTTCTTGCTATTTGTTCTCTCAGGAGAGCCTTTTCTTGCCTACAGGATTCTACATTTCAAGTCCCAGGAAACTGAAGAAATGATGACATCATGGACATAAATAGGACATTTGGAAAAACGAGTTCAGATTCACATGACATCAAGTTCAAGGTGGTATCAGGGCCTCCCCAAAAATATTCAAGGGACCAGATATATATTCAGCAGAACCAAAAAGGAGAGTCAAAGGCAGAAGGATAGATTTAGGAGTCATTGTCTAGAAGACAATAGGTAATTATAAAATAAACTATTGTGTTCTCTAAGGGAGTAGGTGCTTTGGAGACGGTTCATCTCTCTCCCTGTGCAGATCCTTTTTAGTATGCAAATGTCTCACTTCATGTATTTTTCCTCTCAAAATTTCACCAGGCTACTTTGGACCTCAAAACCTGAATAATTACATATGGATGGAGAGAGAGTGACAGACAAGCACGTACAATGGTGAAACATTTCACAAACATGAATTATGCCCACACTCCTATTTCAAGATGGCCTCCTCCTGTGGAGGTACTCATTAACATATCATACGTATCAGCACTGAGGAGGAAGTTGCATTATGCTTCTGGTCTGTCCCCAGAACAAACCTTCTCCCTCATTGTGTCCTACATGCAAACAGTCACACAAATGTTATAAAAGAGTACTCTGAACTTTGAACTTTTCTTCTCCTCCAGTTGCTATCCTCTCAATGGAAAGACGTAAAGAACTAGATGACTTTTGTGGATGCTTATCCAAGCTAGGAAAGATTTCTTATGTTTTTCATCTCTCACACCTATAAAGGGGTTTCATCAGTTATAATAGAAAGGGTGTACTCCGGTGACAACCCCCAAAATCTCAGTGGCTCACAACATTTATTTTTCACTCATACTAACTTGTCTTTCAGCAGTTAGCCCTACTTTTGCTTTAGGTCATTTTATTTGGAGACTGAAGGTAACAAAGCAACAACTGTGTGAGACATTGCTGGTTTCATGGCATGAGGCGGGGGAGGAGTACGAATTATGGAAGGACACCCAACTCTGTGCAGAAGTAACACGTGTCACATGAGCTTACCAATGACAGTTGGTTTCTGTTCACATTTTGGTGACCAAAAGCCAATCACCTATCAACGTGACAGGGGTATGTAATCATCCCACCAGAAAGGCAGCAAATATTGTCATCAAGGATGCAATTTACATACAAAGGCAAACGTCATACAATAACCAGTTTGCTTCTTGATCTCAGCATAGGTTAGACACATTTGTTTCAATTGCCACCAGATGTCTAAGCACCTATGCATGGACAGGCCCAGGAAAGGGGATACAGGGGTGCCATGGCCATGTGCAGTAAAATGAGGACAGACCACACTGAGATGCAACACCTCTCAATTCAGAAAGCCACATAACAACCTTCTGAGTTTCCCTCACGGGACTCTGGCACCTCAAATGACTAGGTCTCCAGACCCTCACCTCGAGTGAGAGGCCCTGGCAAGAGTGTAGCCTGACCACCATTATCTCACCCAAAATCCAAACCTTTAGCCACCCTCCTCTACATTATGTGATCTCCAAGGGGCTCCCATGAACAATATCAAGTTGATATTCTGGTAAATGGAGAACAATATTCAAAGACAAACATAATAAATAAGTTACATAGAATTTGAGGATGCCAAGTACTCTATAAAGAAAAACAAACATATCGGGGTAAATAGCCTGCCTCCTCTCTGGAAAATGCTACAAGTTTGTAGGTTACCTCAGTGCTACTGACATTATGGAATGCCTAATTCTGTGTTGGGGGGGTGGATTTTCTGTGTATCATCAGTAGTTTGGTGGCATCTCTGACCTCTACCCACTAGAGGCCATTCCCAAGTTGGCACCCACTTCCCCAGTGTCAACAACCAAAAATGCTGCTGGATGCTGCCCAATGTCCCCTGAAGGGCACAGTCAGGTCCAATTGAGAACCACTGGGCTAGAAGCACACAAGGGGGTCGGTTTTTAAGTGTGTTTTCAAATGTAATCACAGACCTTCGCGGTCTCTTAACAGAATTTACAACCCGACTATCACCTACCAACTATATGACCTTGATTTCATTTCTTCACCTCTCTGAAGTAAAATAGGGGTGGCAGATTTTCTCAAAGATGAGTCACAAGAACTCAATAACATAGTGTAGGTCAATTACCTAGTACACTCTGCCAATGAAGAATAAACCTTTCCAGCTCAAAATTAGCAAGGAGTTACTCACTTTTCCCATCTTGTGATTAAGATAAACAAGTATCACTGTAGGGAATAGAAGAATAAAGCTGAACCTTAATAGATTAAGCCAAGTGTCCAAACTCAAGATTAGCAGGTAGCAGAACTAAGACAATCCGACCAATCCTCTCAGTCCCAACTCGATCAGCCTTCTCACAGGCCACACCACCTCCACCTGCCTAATTTTAAGGTGGTTATAGCCATTTAAGGACACGCCTACCAAGCAGAGCAAAAAGCAAAAAAAAAAAAAAAAAAGGAAAGCATTTGGTTATTACAGGAAATTGATTTAACTCACATGTCATGCTGAGCGGTCTACTTTTGATGTGCCTTTCAGGAACCTTTAGCAGGAAAATCTCTGATCAAAAGGGCCCCATCCTGACCACCTCCAACACTGCCAACCGCATGGAAGGCCAGATCAAAGAACGTCTTGTGTGTGGCTTGTCCTCGGCCCACTGGAAGTCACTATATCCAGGCTTCCCTCATGGGACCCTGGCACCTCAAAAGCACAGATGCAGCCAAGATTCAAATAACCAAATGAGTTGAGGAGGGGAATAAAGTGGAAGGACTGGATTAGACCATGGTCAACGACTTTGGGCGAGTAAGTGCACGCATCCTCCCGTTGCCATTTTAACAAGAAGTCCTCTCCCAACATTAATTCCTCCCTGGATCACTGCCTCCCAGAGCAATAACATAAATCCACCTAACATTTAAGCTAAAGGATATTGAGCTTGGCAAATCAGTACGGTGTATGTTTGCCTCCTGGAGTGATAAGGTCACCCGTTCAAGACCCACAAGGAACGGTGTGTGGACATGGAGACAGCCACAGAAGTGGCCCAGCCTCGTATAGAAAGGGGAGATAATCTTTGAAGAAACAAAGAGTAACTGGGGAGAATCGAGCCAGATCCTTCTAGGAAACACAGCCTTGAGGTATCCAGCTGTCATTAACGAATGCAAAAAGTTAAAAAACTGGTCAAACTGCATCCTGGCATCACAAGCACATAAAAAAGGAGTGTTCATATGTCCGGAAGCCAAAGAGGCAGGCAGGTTTCCAGCCCTAAGACACTGAACTTCAACTTCAACTTCAGCTTCGTCCTGATCAGGTGATTGCTCATGTCAGTCAGTTCACAGTCTCCTGAATCTAACCTGCACCTAACTTTTCAGACAAAACACCCATGTTTCCATCATAACAGTGTGTCCTAGAAGTGGATCCACACTCGACAATATGGGAGGAAGCCGACACCTTCCCATGTTGTCCATAGGAACTTACATCAGTGCCACCGTTTTGGAGAGCAACTGGAACATGCCAAGGCCCATCTAAAAGTGAACGTTTCATTTGGAAATTCCACTTTTAACAACTTATCCAAAAGATACGTGCATACGTTGACAGACTTGTGGGGATAGCTTTATTCACGGCAGTGCCTTTTTCAACAGCCAGAAACCAAGAACATTTGAAATGTCCATCAAAAACATGGTTAAAACATGCCCAGGACATAGTAATAAGCTACTAAAATGGATGCAGGATGTCTGCAGCCACAATGACAGACCAGATGGCTTCCAAAATGTACCGTTCAATGGGAAAAAGGAGCAAGGTACAAGATTTACTGCTGCAAGTTACTGACTGTTCATGCAAAGAACTAAATCAGATTGTGTTCCTACTTCATAGAGACACATGTATGAACACATATATACACATAATTATATTCATGGATATTCAGACAGTAGCTCTTAAAGGACGCCCAAAGGCATACAAGGATACACACGGTAACAATAGCTGCCTTCCAAGAAAGGAAGGAGACAGGTCCTTTCCACTGTTTTACTTTTTACAGGTAGGAGAGAGGAAAAATGTTAAGGTAGGTTCTTTTGTAGGTTTCATAAATATGATAGCCTGAAGAGGCCCTTCAAATCTCCACATGTAAGCAACCTCTCTGCTAAAGGGCAAACCAGGGATCAAGGAAGAGTCCTGCAAGTATTTTTTTTTTAACTTGCAGTCATCCCTGTACATAGGTTACAAATGTGCACATTATCCACTGAAGTTCTTTTCCCATCCTGAAGCCTATTAACCTTGACACCTCAGCACCCTCCTGAGCCAGTTCAGCTCACCACTGGTCTGCAATGAAAACTAATTTTCAAATTTGCACCAGAAAATAGGATTTAGAAGGAAATCCACTCACTTAGGGACAGCGTGTTTAAGTCAAATACAAAAGGTTTCCTGAAGCTGACGGTGTGCCCTGAGAAAATCAGAGCGAAGGCCAATCCTAAACACATGCTTTCTCAACAGCGGGCACAGGAGAGTTGCTTGGGGTACAGCACTGGGGAGGAAAGCTTCGCTCGCACCTCCGCCTCACCTGGGTAAGGCTGCACTTTCGTGCTCTCATCACACCCTCCAGCCTACCACTGACCATGCTGTGTTCCAGTCGCCTATTAACACCTCTGTCCCTCACTCTAGACCACGGGCTGCTCGGGGTCAGGGCTCACACCATCACCCTTCCCCCAGCCTGTCACTCAGGATGTGGCAAGGAGAAGACAATTAACAAAATTTTACAAAATCGACTGCAGAGTTTGCCAGCGACACACGTGGTGCTAATCAAGCGTTCTTGACGTTTGGAACATTTTTCACGATGCTGAAAGTTGCTATCCTCGGCTATTTTAGGTATCCTTCTGCATCTAATACTGGGGTGGGGAGGCGGGGCTATAAAAGAATGCACAGACAGAAATTGGACTCGTGAGGCAAGTTACTTCGGCTCCTGGAATGAGTTTTGTTATCCACGCACCAGAAATGTCATCACCTACCTCACCAGTTTGAGGTGAGGCATAAATGAGACCATGTCGCCGCCTGCCTTGCACATGGCAGCCACTGAAAAGGGAATGCTTTCTGTCTTCATCTTCCACATCCAAAAGGGGGAGCCCTTCCAGTGAAGGTCTTCCCCTACTCACCTCGCACCATCCACCTGCTCACTGTGGTACCTCTTGCAGCCTGAGTGTTCCACAAACAAGAGGAAATACTTGGGACGCAGCCGGAGTTGGAAGCCAGGTCGTAGCTGATGGTTTAGCTGAGCATAGACAGCCAGGTCAGCTCCGAGCGGGTCTCAGTGTCTTTTTCTGTAAAATGGAGAGGTTAATGCTAATCTCATGTAGTTTGGTAACTCTGAAGTGAGAAAGTAGGCAAAGCCTGGGGGCACCTGGGTGGTTCAGTTGTTAAGCGTCTGCCTTCAGCTCAGGTCATGATCCCGGAATCCCGGGATCGAGACCCACGTTGGGATCCCTGCTCAGTGGGAAGCCTGCTTCTCCCTCTCTAGCTGTGTTTCTCTCTGTCAAATAAGTAAATAAAGCTTTAAAAAAAAAAAAAAGGGTAGGTAAAGCCTGAGCACCAAGTGTGATGACATGGTAGCACTGTTATTACCTATAATAAAACTGAAAATCCTTTGCACACTGGAGCTTTGAGATGAACACAGCTGGTATTGGTTTTACGATTTCCCTCGGGAGTAGAGAGAAGCGGCATAAAGGAGGAGATGTATTCTGCTAAGAACTAATTGTGTGGAAGGTAACCTGACCGCAGCCCATCCTTGAGGCCCCACAATCAGCCCCAGGAGAGAAGAGGGATTTGTCTGTAACTGATCATTTTGCCAGCTCTGCCGTCCAGGGCAGCTCCCACAGGGTACAGTGCTAGGCTACACAGCTGCCCGGGAACCTAGGTAGTCTATTTTCCTATTTTCCAATTTATGGATACAGAAACTGAGGTTGAATTACTTGACTGTGAAAACTAAAAGTGGTTAACTCAGCTTCACACCCAGGTCTTCTGGGCAATAGCTCAATGCTCTTTCCACTAAATCATCTGCCTTTGAATAAAAGTAACAGTGATCAGAACCTCCCCACATGAGAGAGGACATCTCTCAAAGTATAACCTCAAGAAATTAAAAATAACCCCCATACAAATAGAGAATGAACATAGGTCAACAACTTTACTCATTAATAAGGAAAGCAGCTGGATGGTTCAAAGCGCATTTGAGGAAAAGAGATTCATATACACAGGAAACATGCCCAGCTAAGTTTGTTACATTTGTTCGGCTGGGATCCTAAAGAGCAATAAGCCTGTAACTTTGAGGTCTTTGCCATCAGTGGACGGAAATTATTTGCACCTTGATCCCCATATTACTGCATAAAATCACAGGATCTGGTCCCTAATAAAGAAAGGTGCATACCCTAGAAATACACAATCCTTGGGTGAGCTAGTGCAACTGTTCTCCAACAGAACATTGACAAAACAAGCAGTTTTCTTTTTCTAAGTCTGAATAATCATTTCAACATGTCCAGTGCATTTACTTTGGGGAAGGCCTTGTGTTAACACTTCATGTATATTCCTCCAGGTGACCCTAACCACAGCCCTAGGTGATGGTTACTGCCATTACCACTTTTGTAGAGATTAGAAAAGTGAGCCACAGATGGCCTGGGGACCTGCCCCAGGTCAAAGAGCAAGTAAGTGGTATAGCAGAGATTTGAACTCAGGACGACAATGGAAACCCCATCCTTAAGTAATGCAGCATTTTGCCTTACCAAGGTAGGGTAATGGGACACTCGGCTGTGACTGCAGGGATTTCAGGTCATCATTGTTGAATCCCTACGACCTATCTCAGTGTTCAACAGATGGGCAATTACTTGTGTTTGTAGGTTTTGCTTTTTGAGCCCAGAGCCAGAACTAAAGAAAGCTACTATGCACACCACAAATTCCAGTGTCGACGTAGGCTGAACACCGAGCTTGCCGATGAACTACTAACTTGAGATTTAATGTGGAGCTACCCAGAAACATACCTACTAAGCAAACAAAGGAGACAAGGCCCTGCCCTCACAGAGCTCACAGTACAAGGAGGAAACAGAGGTGAACAAGGACTGACAGCAAACAGGACACATCTGGGGACTGGAGGGAGCACCACTACATGGGGGCTTCAGGCGCTCAGGTGACCAACATCGTTGGAGAAGGACACTTGTTCATCACTGGCCCTTAGGAACCAATTCAGGCTGAAGGCAAAGATTAGCCTAGTAGGGGCCTTATAAATGTCCTTATCGGCCTATTGCAGGGATTGGGACCATCTGGGAAGACCATTCTGGCAGATACAGTCTAGAGAATACATACCACCTGATGAAGACACCCAACACAATGGGCCATGGTGCGTGCTCAAAGAGAACTTGATGAATGTATCCATGTCAGTGGACAATTTATGGCTTTGTTTTATAAAGATTAGATGTGACCAATAAAATAACTGATTCAATAAGAAGACTCACTTGAAAACTTCACCTCAAAGCTGAGGAAGTGGAAGTTAGCACTGAAATGGTCACCTGCTCGAGCACAGTAGCCCACTGCCACCCCTGACTGATGTCAGACTATAAAGAAAGTATTTTCAAGGAAGGAGAGAATGGTGTTTCTCCAGGAATAAGAATGGAAGAGCCAAGCTTTTACAAGTTCTGACTCCTATCTCCTCCTGATAAGAGAGCCTCTTAGCAGCTATAATGAGGAGAATGCGACCCATGGAAGTCATTGAGGAAAAGCAGGGGAAGCAGCAGGGAAGAAGCCAATGACACATTTTATTCAATTAAACCTGCTCCTTGTTTACGTCCTTTTGGGCTGTAGCTAACGTAACATGGGCCAGCGGCCATGGAGCTAGTGCCAAAACTTCCTGAGATAAGCTGATGCAAGGGCAGATGTACCTACCGCCCACTCTTCTCCAAGATTTAGAGTCTAGAACTCCATGCACCCCTCAAGACTGGAGGATTCCAAATGTGTTTTATCCACCTGGTGTTCCTGAGGGCTTAGCTCCATGCCTGGAGCACAGAAGGGTTGCCACATAGGCTTATCCTCTCCCAGCACCTGCCCTCATGGGTGCTTTTGACCTGGCAGGTCCCATTCTAGAAGATGGGCAGAAAGGAGAGGTCTGTCATGCCTCTCAGCTTAAAGAAGAGCTTTGGTTACCTTGTCCTGACAGAAAGTCAATGAGAAGCCATGTGATTTGTGGAGCCTGGCTTTAGCAAGCAGAGATGGATGGCCCAAGGCCAGGCTGGCCTCTGGGGTAAGGTGGCACTGGGTCAGCAAGTTCTTCTGGGAGGGTAATGTGAGCGAAGCTCTGCAATTTTTAATGCAGCTCTGGGCCCTTTCTGAAGGGAATTTACTTCCAAGCTTTGATCTTGGGTCTTTGTAGCTGAGGTCTGCATCTTTCAATAGTGAGAACTCCAAGTTGGCTTCTGAGAGGGGCTGGGTACAGTTGAAGGTTGTTTTTTTGTTTTGTTGGTTGGCTTTCTGTTGATTTTTTTTTTTTTAAGTTCTTGAAGTTTGAGCTCGATACACCTAATTCTTGGGGCATGTTCAGGCAACACTGATTGAAGCAGCTCAAGTGTGCAGAGATCTCAAAAGCCCAAACTGGGGCTTTCAACAAGGTGTATTTACCACTTCGAAATAGTCTATTTCCAATGTGTGTATGGTAATGGGAGGGGGTTTAGGTTTCCAGGTTCTAGAATTTTAAGTTAAATGCCAAAACACCATCCAGGCCAGAGGTTGACACCTGTTTTTGCAATAAATTTTTATTGGAACACAGCCACGCTGCTTCCTTTCCCAGCACTCTTTGGCTGTTTTTACACTGCAAGAGCAGAACTGAGTAGTGAGACAGCATGAGCTGCCAAAGCTCAAATAATCACTACCTGGCCATTCACGGGGGAAATGTTGCCCTCCTCCTGTCTGGGCTCTCCACACACTCTGTGTTCTTCCTGGGTGAACAACAAGGGAGATTTCCTTGGCTTACCGACTTGAACAGAACTTCTTTGCCTGTGATAAAGAACATGTCCTAGTACTACTTCAGTGATAATTTTAACTATTTAAACAATGCATTTTTATTTTCCCCCTCATTCCCAAGTCTATGGCAGCCTCTACGCTTTTTGCCCCAAAGCAAGAGAAATCTTTGCCAGTCTTCAGGAAGACGATAAACAAGTTTGGAGACCAGGCTGTTTGGAGGGGATTTCTAAATTCTTTAAAATTCCTAAATTCTAACTCCCCATTTAACAATGCCAGAGCCAGGTCACTGCTTCTCTGAACAGAGATCTGCACCTGACCACCTGGTAGTCTATTATACCCAAATAAAGCAATCCCACCTTTCCAGCACTGGAGGGACCTTGGAGCCCTGACTGAAAGGAAATCTTATAAAGAGGCCCTTTGGTTAGTAACTTTGTAGACCGGAACTTCTGATTAATGCTGGTTTCCTGTGTTGTCACTGCTTCAGTTTCAACAATCCCAGGCTAAATGTTCATCTTCTGGTCTATGCTCAGTTACTTCCCGTGGCCAGAAGTGAGGGGTGGATGCAATTCCCAAAGGGTAATGGAGGAAGTGGTTAAAAAAAATTATTAAATCAAAGCACCTGGGTGGGTCAGTCAGTTAAGAGTCCCACTCTTAATTTCAGCTCAGGTTCTGACCTCAGGATAAGAAGATCAAGCCCCATGTCAAGACCCACATAAGGTTCCATGCTGGGGGTGGAGCCTGCTTAGGATTCTCTCTCTTCCCTGATCCACCCACCATCCCAACCACATGTTCCCTTACTCTCTCTCTCTCAAAAAAAAACAATTTTTTTCCTTAAAAAAATAATCAAATCATCTATACATATACACACACATGAAGAACCAACTTACCACCCAGTAAACTTATGACTACCTCATTTTTTCTTTGATTCATTTGTTCATTTATTCATTCAAAAGATATTTAAAAAGCACCTACAACACATGTAGCATTGACATAAATTCTGGGCATACAGAACACCAGAGAGAATGGCTCTATCTCCTGGGGTTTATGTTCCAATATGAGGACCGATAAGCAAGTAAAGGAGTGAACATTACCAATTGTTGTCACTGCTGTGAAGAAAACCACCAGGGTGAAATTAGAGGGAACCTGCTTGGAATGCTCATTGCCTGGGACACTTCCCAGCACACAGACTACGGACTTTTTTAAATATTGTATATAAAACCAATTGTTTAAAATGCTGCATTTGCAGTCACTTCTATGTGGGCAGCTCAGGGCAACTTTAATTTGTAGAACAAGAATAATAGGAAGAGAGGAAAAGTCTAGAAAGCACTCCTAACCTCAAATAATATGGTGAGGGACAAAACACTCTCCTTAAAGAGAATTTAAGGTTTGTTTGTTTGTTTGTTTTAAGATTTAATTATTTGAGAGAGAGAGAGAGAGAGAGAGAGAGAGAGTCAGAGGGAGAAAGAGAGAGAATCTTAAGCACGCTTCACACTCAGCTGAGATCACAACTTGAGCTGAAACCAAGAGTCAGATGCTTAACTGAATGAACCACCCAGGCCCCTTCTCCTTCAAGAGAAGGTTAAGGACAGGGTATGTGCTTTACAAAGATCTCTGTCAGCAAGCTAGTCTGGAAATCAGAGCTGAGCTCAGTGGTTAGGAGAACAAAATCAAGTCCAGTGTCCTGGGTCCAAGACCAGACTGATACATGCTCATATAAAACTTCAAGTCCCTAACTTCTCCAAGACTCAGTGCCTCTTTAAACTTGGTATAAAAATAGTATCCACTTCTTATTAAGAGGATTTAATGAAGTAACATTATGAAAGCCACTTAGCAATGAACCCCACATTCAACATTTATGCATTCAATGGATGTTATGGTCCCTCAACTTGTGGGTGCCCATCTCCTTATCTATGTAAGGATGGTAACAAACAGTACCCACCTTGTAGGGGAGTTGAGAAGATTAAATAAACATCAAGAACCTACTAGAGTAGTCATGTTGTGCGCAGTCATGTTGGCTAGTATTACTAATCGGACTCTCTGGCTAGAACAATGGAAGTAAACTTATCCCTTTTTAAATACAGAAGGAGGGCATTTGAGCCCCAGATGTCTGAGCAAATTCTGCAAAGCAATCTGATTAGCTAAGTCAGACCTACTTAGATCAGTGCTTTCCTTGGTAGAATAGATTCTTCATTTATGATGAAGTGCGGAAGTAAGCATCACTCTAAGTATCTCAGAGTTTGGATGCCTGGCGCATGCTTGCACATCCTCTGAGGTCATTTTTTTTCCACATTCATTTCCAGGTGATCCTCTTCCTTGCTTTACTATACCATCTCCTCAGTTGCTACTGTTGCAGGAGAGCCAAGATTGGAATCATCCTTATGTTTTATCTCTTCACTCTGGAAGTTCACTACATACTAGAATGGAAGTTCCCTGGGGGAAGGGGACATACTGATTTAGATCCTGCTGTGTCCCCAGTTCTGATGGGGTACCTTGGGGGAGTTTGGGCTATGTCTGTATGAAAGATGCAAAATTACAGGGATGCAGAGAAACAGAAGAAATAGGTGGTGAGTGGCTAGGAGTCTTTGCCCAGCATGAGTTCCCCTTCCTCCCCACCTTCTGACAGGGGTATAGCCATGACCCAGGTACAACCGATCGTGGTACGGGCATGGGCAGATGATTTCAGCTGAGCCCATTAGTCTTTCTACCAGTCTTTCTGGCTAGAGCTGGCAGGAGAGTTCCCTCAACCCCTGGGCTGCAAGTTAGGAGAATAAAAAATGAGAGTTATGTGGGGGCACACTGTCCGCTGCATGGGGAAGAAGCTTATCTGGAATACAAGTAAGATGATGACACACAACTGATACTAAAGGGAAATAAGAATTTAGAGCCCATGTCCCCCTATCTCCTCACCAGGGTCCCTCTACATCTGCCACTTCCACAGTTTATATCAATGAAAAAAGAGAACTCAACAATAGTTAGAGTAGTAAAAACATTTTATTCAGGACTATTACAATAGGGGACAAGAGATTTCAATAGAAGACTGGGCTCATTTCTGAATAAAGCATGGACAAGTGGGAATTTATAGCCAAGGAGCAGGGTGGGGGTCACTGGATGCAAAAATACCAGGAGAAGACATCAAGCGTAGGAGCATCTAGTAAATTAACCTAATAGCATCTTTACTGAAGACAGGGCAAGATAAACAGAGATCACCTGAGGGACCGTAGAGGTTGGGGAACCCCGTTAGATATGGGGAGTGATCAGACATTGAGAATAGGGACTCTTGCTAAACTTATTTTGGTTTGTTTGTTTGTTTGTTTGTTTTACAAACAATGGTTTTTATAAGAAAGTGCACAGACGTGGCTACGAGAAGGGACAAGGAGCCCAACTAAACCTTGGTCAAGCAGAGAATCTTTTTACATTGGCCAAAACATTCCCCTTTTCCTAAACTAGTTCAAGTTGCCTTTCCTTCGCTTATATCCAAAAGTCTAAAAAGGATCACTAGGCCCTTTGATGACAATAAATATGGTAACTATTACTTGTTGAGGTTTTACTCCATATCACACTACATTAAAAAATTTTTCCTGCATCATTTCATTAAGTACTCTGTGGAGTAAATACTAGTAGTATCCCCTTTTCACAATAAAGGAAATAAGGACAGAGGTATCAAGTAATTTGTCCAAGCTCAAAAGGTAGCAGAACAGGGGCGCCTGGGTGGCTCAGTTGGTTAAGCAACTGCCTTCAGCTCAGGTCATGATCCTGGAGACCCAGGATCAAGTCCCACATCAGGCTCCCTGCTCAGCGGGAAGCCTGCTTCTCCCTCTCTCACTCCCCCTGCTTGTGTTCCCTCTCTGGCTGTGTTTCTCTCTGTCAAATAAATAAAATCTTAAAAAAAAAAAAAAAAAAAGTGGCAGAACAGATATCCAAACTGTATCTACCTAATATCAGAGCCTAACATAGACATAGACCAATGCCAATGGATCTTCAACTAGAGTTCCTAGACCACCTGCATTAGGAAGACTTCTGGTGCTTTCATAAAATGCAGCCCACCAGCCTCCTCCATCATTAAACCTCAAATTCAGCAAGCTTGTTGGGAGGGGGATACCGAAAAAGACACAAGAATTTATTTTCTGGGTAATATACCCTCACCATTACACTCACTATTTACTAAAATAAATATGTCCAGTGAATAGTACTATTATTTCAGTCCTTCACAGTAGAAGGGACCATATGAAGAATAAAGAGAAAGAAGGATGAATGGGCAAGAATCAGGAGACTATCTTCCCCAGTCTCACCCCCTCCTCATACCTGGCTGGAGCAACAGACTTCATTACAAACAAATCAAAGGGAAACAAGTTTAGCAACTTAGCTTGCATAATATTAATAATTCTCCCCCCTTGTCTACCTTGTGCATGGCTTAAGACCCCAAGGAGATAAAATAAGGAACTTACTTGTAAAGACTGCTTAACCAACAATTTCAGTCAGATCCTCTGAAAGCACTTGGAACTCCAAGAAGAATCAAGTGAGATATAACAAGAATTTATTAAGTGCCGGCTCAATTCTGCCTTGGCCACTTTTTCTCTGAATTTCTTTGCTTTCTCTCATTCTGGAAAGACACTTTCATTTTATTCTCACATTCTGGAAAGACACTTTCATTTTATTCTCACATTCAAGTTTGTTTGGGGTCTTTTTCCCCTAGAAGTAATGCTTTCTGGCCATTCCTTGTGTTTTATTTATAAAATACTTCACCCCCTGTTAAGTTCCTCCTTGGAAAGGTTTTATCTGTATGTTGCAGATTCACCTCTCCTGTGACTCGCCTCTCCTGTGACCCGCCACTTGGCGATGATGGACAGCTGTCCTCATTATTTTGTTACTCTGCACCAAGAAGCACTGTATTTCCACGGAAAGGGAGAAGGGGAATAATGGCTAAGAACACTGAGGGTCAGTAACTTGGCTCACAGGAACAGCAAAAGAGATGGTGTTGGGTTTACAGTTCTATCCTTAGTCCACTCGTCTTGGTTGTTACTGTTGTTAAGAGATCCGGAATCCATTTTCTGCCATAGCTGTGGTCCCTCAAGTCAACCCAATGGAGTCAAACCCTTTGAACTCCAAAACAAAAAGAGAAACAAAAATCCTAGGAATTTCAATAGGGTGCATGGTAGCCAAACTCACTAGAGGAGTAATTTCACAGATTTTTCTGAGTGTCCACATTATACGGTCTCTCCTGATTGCCTCCAAACCTCACCGCTGCCTCCCCTACCCATCACCATGACAACCCACTTGAGGCAGAGGAAGACATTTTCTCCCATGTAATATATTTGGGGCCTCGCTCATCCTTGTTATTTCATGATTTACCTCACCAGCAAATAGACTTTGGCCAAACTCTGATTTATACCAATACAGAGACACCTAAGCACAAATATTTAAAATCCTAAATAACCGAACTTAATATATCTTATAAGGTATCCTACCCTCAAGGCTCCAGACTATAGCAGAGACATCTTAAGACACTCAGAAACATGAGGAAAGCCATTTTGCACCTATGTAGCCCTTCAAGGCTCTTTTGCCTTGAGGAAATAGGGTCAGACCAATAGAGAATGGTAGGGAAGGAGGAACTAGAAATCTATCTTCCTGTTTCACTCCAATTCTATTTGAATATTAAATTTCTGAAATACAACTTACTATTCCACAACTCATTTTTCTGACTTGGACTCCTAAAGCAACAAATAGAGCAACAATGTTTTCACTGGCAATAATAAATGAGAATCACCTCCCCTCGACCAACACTACTTGGCTCTTTTCCTGACATGAATTTGATAAGGGACTTTGCACAGTGACAGGTAATAGGAAAACTCTGTCTAGCCCTGCAACAGACAGGTGTCACGCTGCCTAATGACCTGGAGTCTTTTAACCCTCCTGGACCTCACTGAGGACTACATTCTTCATGTCCATGACGTAAAACTGGCTAACAGCCTATCTCAATAGGATATGTGCAGTTCACTCTTGATACAATCAGAAATGGATAGCAGACTTGGATCTGAGAAAGAAGGACAAAGCTTCTTTCTCAGGCTAGATCTGGCTCTTTTCTATTTGGGGAAACCAATGTGTCTTTCCTAAGGTGTTGTCTCTTTTGCCTAGCAAGTTATCAATGCAACTTGGAACTGTTTTAGTGGCCCTTGTGTCCATTCTGTGTAGGTCCCACATACTCCTTTCATTCTCTCACTGGTCAGTAGATAAGCCTAACTTCTCATTGGTTGGAACATCCATCTACATAGTCATTCTTCCATCCCTGCACTATATAGTGCAGTACTTCCCACCCTTCTAACATCACAGCACACCAAGATGATTTTATTTCATACTAGAGTAAACAGATGAAGCTACTCTAAATGGGAGGAGACTGGGCCTGGGACTCCAGCAATCCCTCTCCCTGCCTGGATTCCCCTCCTCCACCAAGGGCTGAGCAATCAGTAACTCAACACACCTGTAACTCATCAGGATACATTTATGCCAAGGCATCTGGCTGAGCATGGCGTGGGAGCGGGCAATCTGAGCTATTGCACTTGAACCAATACCAGGCTAAACCATGAGGACACAACATTAACAACCATGGTCCTGACCCTCTTGCAGCTGACAGCCAGATAAAGACAATGAGTAAATTATTTCAAGAGTAACAAGTGCTGCCCAAAAGGGAAATCATGGGGGTAGCTCAAGCAGGTAACAGGAAAACCACCTAACCAGAGAAACCTATTAGAGCTGAGTGAACATTGGAAGTGCCCCAAAACTGGGAGAGGATTTAGCACTGTGAAAAGGTGAGAAATAGATTTAGAGAGAGGATACTCCACAAAGGATTAGCTGTATTAATCTGTTCTCTTTCTCTTTTTTAAATAGTCCTATTTGACCCCTTTTGCTCTTTGGGATCATTAAGCCCTGGATTATTGTTGCAGATAGAAGATACTTCTGAGATAAAAGAATTTGCCAAACACTTTACATTCTCCTTCATATTTACATGTCATTCACACCGTGTCTATTACCAAAACAACAACAACAACAACAACAACAAAAAACCTACCACTTTCTTTTGAAAGCTGCAAAATACTAAGAGGACTAATGATGCTTCCCATTTACCAAGAGTTTGATACATACAAACGGCTGAGCTGAGCCTATTTATAGTAAGTTTATCTCTGGACTCCGCACAAGAATGTTACAAAGTATATACTGTGTATGTCCCCATTTGCAGAAAGGGAAACAGACTGAGACACAGAAGTTACTTACCCAAGACTGGAAGTGATTGAGCTCCAGCGGAAAGCCGCTGCTCCCCACATCAGGAAAGCCTGCCTCCAACGCAGAGGTCAGAAAAACTCAAGACTACAAAAGGACTTGACAGCCAACAAGAACATTAGTTTTCCTGCAAGGATATTCACGTGCTGAATGCTCATGACCACTGCACGAGTTTCTCTAGCTGGAAATCCAGATCTCGGGTCTGGGACCTCAGTTGGAAGGGACCCTTGCATTCTGAAAGGTAAACTGATATTTGCTTTCTAGGTGCAAAGAGCATTAAATGGATACAGAAACGCAGGAATGATGCACAAAATAAGGTAGAATCTTGAATCACAAGCTTGCGGTTTGGAAGTGACCCCTGAGAAGAGGAAGATCTGGCTTAGCATTAACCCTGGCGTCTGAGATTGGGGCTTTTATAAAGGGATTATTCACACCAGTTCCCTAACTGGAGCGTGATCAGAAGTTTCTTTCCTTCTCCTCTCCCCCGCGCCCCACCCCCTCCGTGGGCTTGTTGAAAAACAGACCGCAGGGCCCCGCCCCCAGGTAGGTCTGAGTGTAGTCTGAGAATTTACATTTGTAATGAGTTCCCAGGTGATGCTCCTAAAGCTGGGCCAGGGCCACACCTTGCTCAGACCTGGGAGACGAAATGACCTGCTCAGGATCACACTGCTGGGTTTTGACACAGCCAGAAGTCTTCCCTCTTCAAGCATGTGGTGGCTCTATTATTTCTCTTCTCTTTTCCCCCCATCTAATTTTTTTGATATATTGTTTTTCCTTCATAAGAACAGAAAGCTTGTCCATCACTAGAATAAATATGTGGTGTTAGGAAATGATTACGTTGAAAAATAGAGCAGGACCATGCTTCTGCAATGAACTATCTTGAAGTCAAACTTAAATCCTAGTTTTCTCCTCATATTTAACAAGCACCCCCATGCATTCTACTTTGCCCAAGGTCAGCACCAAGTAACTTCAGGAAAATCCTCCAGTTGGACACCTGGGGGGCTCAGTCAGTTGAAGGTCTGCCTTCAGCTCAGGTCATGATCTCAGGGTCCTCCGATCGAGTCATGAGTCGGGCTCCCTGCTCAGTGGACAGTCTGCTTCTCCCTCTCCCTCTGTCCCTTCCCCCCTCGTGTGTGCACATGCTCGCTCTCTTTCTCTCTCTCAAATTAATAAATAAAATCTTTAAAAAACATCCTCTGGTTTGGAGTCAGGTGTCCTAGTTTTCCACACAAACCTTAAGACTCCTATTGTTGCTTCTCCGTGTGACTCACACAGGCAGTGTGTCAGAGAAAACAAGAGCCTGAGTCCAGTTCTGGCTTTGCTTTGGGCTGTCAGTCCCCTCTTCTGGCCTCAGGGCTTTTTACTTATAAAATGAGGAGTGCAGCCTCTAAGGTTCCAATCCAGCTCTAACTTTCTACAGAGCTGAGTAGATGCAGAAGCAACATGCTTGAATGACAATGAATTCTGTTTACATAACATGCCATATAAATTATATAATTTACCCACTGGGAAAGAAACATACAATCCTGGTGGAATAATGTTGGGGTGATGGTAGTGAATAGAAGGCAGTAAGAGAGGTGGAGAGCCATTTGGGACTGGAGCGGGGCTGAAAAGAGGGGAACAAATGAGTGGGCACATTCACAGTGATTCTTTCTGTTTATCCTATATCCCCTTCCCTCCAGTGAATACATAGATCCATGACACATACAAGGATTTTTTAGGACACTTTATTTATAACGATTTCTCATTTATGCTTGGCAAAGAGACCAGAGAGGCAAAGCATGCTGAAGCATTTTTACAAGAAGAAAAGATGCTGTGGAGGGACACAATGTATTGCTCATTGAAGGAAAATCTACTCCCTGTGTAGCAGCAAAACATATGCCAATCAGAAATATTATTAAGCCAAATTTGCTCCCATTTAGGTAAAAGGATGAAACTGTCAAAAGTCTACATGCTATCATTTCAGAGTTAACACCTGTCAAGGAGGAAAGGAAAGAATCTTAGGTGCATAATCTGTCTGAGAGTCAAGGTCAGAAGCAAGTGGGTCCTTCTTATTTTAATCATTTTTCCACAGGTATGAAAAGATTACATCTAGCAGATGGAGGCTTTTAGCATAAACTAAGCTCCTGTGGCTGCATTTACTTGCAACAACAAGAAATATATGGCTACAGATGGCCATCTGTTTCTTAATTTTAAGGTAGAGGGTAAAGAAAGTTTTTCAACTTTAGTTTTTGGATTTACTAAATAATCATTATTATCGTTAAACACAGTCATCATTAACAAGTCCCCTACTGCACTGCTTGTCATCTGAGATCTTGCATATTGCATGAGGGTTTTTGCCAAAATGGTAATATCGGGTGTCAACATACATAACTCAATAAGGCTTTTTTTTTTAATGACCATGTTTGCAAATTAGCATCTGAGCACCCATTCCTGTTGGAGAGCTCACTTTGCACTAGTGTGTTCTTCTTTCTCTGAGTGATTTATTCACACAGAAATGGAGCTGTTCCTGCAATTACAGGACATGAAAATCTGATGGGATTTACCACATTTAATCCTGAGACTTCCAATAAGACCATGGTGATCAAGAAGAGAAAGTTAAGACCTGACACCAACAAGAGATGTGTGCCTCGTGACTAATGGAGAACTTCTATGTGGAGGCCCTGCAGAAATTAAGGGGCCCAGCTGTTCACGCCTGGCTCCTGAGAGGCATACGGGAATGCTTTGAGCATGGTGCTTGGAACCTGTTCTGGTGGGAGGAACAGCACAGGAAAGATGCAGAGCTTGAGAGAATGGTGAAAGGGCCAACGTAACAACCAAAGTGATAACCTGCAATGATACTCAGAATGGAAGAACTTGGGCCAACCTAACACCAGGGGTGAGAAAAGCTCCATTCTCTAGGTCCCACTCCTAATTTTTTTTTATCGCGGTGCACTGAGAAGCTCAGAGTTCCTTCAGCCAATCATGTCCTCAACGGGACACTTAAATGTGGGAAGCCTGGAACAGCAGAACAGAATGAACTTAAGTGCTGTGAAAAAAAAAATCTGTACTGTGAACCTAAGGGACAGCAAGCAAAACCCAAAATAATACAATTTAGCTAGTTAGATGCTGTCTGGGGTTTTCCCAATGCCAATTTTGGAAGTTAAACTATAGAGCATTCTCAGAAAATCTGAGAGTAAAGATTCCCCAGATAGATTCCCAGGCTTTTTTCCCCCAACAGAGAATGGCAAGATGGACATAGTCCCCCAACACTCTTTGCAATTATCAAACTCTTGCTAGTGTTGTCACTGGGAGGGGATGGGTTTGGAACATGGGCAATGCTAATCAATTAAAACAGATTTGACTTATTTCTCTGATAGAGGTCCGCAAATCCGTCATCTCACGTTAAGAAATGAAAGTATCCAGCTAGCAGGGTTTTGCCACCCAAACCAAATGAACAGATGCAAAAGATATTTCCTGCTTTTCAGAGGTATGATTCAATCCCGCTGCTGCAAGATGGACACATCTTAACATACTGTCATCTCCTTAGATACAATATTAGGGCAAAGCATTCAAACAAACTGTGTCCCAACAACTCAAGATTTGGACTTATTACTGACTTAGAGGAAAGTCATTATAGGCTTCTGCAACTAAAAATAGTACCATCAGTCCTGCTCACTATTTCTTCCTGCTAACCTGTGCCACTGAGGTCCAGCCCTGTTTTTACAGCTTTTTTCTTCTGTTGGGCCCAAAGACCTGGCCTCAAGTAACTTCAGAAAAGCAAGCCTGACTTGCTATCAGAAAACTTGGAGCTCCATAAATCAATAGTTTTCACAGGTCAATCCTTTAAATCAACATTGATAACATGGTTATGTCCACACTGAACTTCTTTCATAAAATAAGGACTTAATGCTGGGCTTTACGACCACTTTATACAAAGCAACAGTGGACCTTTAATTCCTAAAAACAAAAGGATCAGTTCAGGGACTAGAATTTTGTTGATTCTTAGCATCTGAGAGTATCCTGGGAACCAGTATTTTGAGGTTCTGGGACCATGCTGTTCCATATAGTAGCCATTAGTTATGTGTGGCTATTTTAATTTACATTAATTAAAGTGGCATAAAATTAAATATTCAATTCTTTAGTTGTGAATGCCATATTTCAGATCCCCAAAGCCCTGGCTAGTGGCTACCATATTAAACAGCATAGCATAGAAGATTTCCATTTCAAAATTTCTTTTAGACAGAGCTACTCCTTAAGTTCAAATTGAAAGGAGCCTCTTTAGGTCACTCTAGTTCTATAGGCCATTTCAGCTAGAACTTTCTGTATAAAATTCCTAACAGAGTCTAAAAAAAAATTTTGAGGAAGGGGAAGCTAATGTGTAAGGTCTTCCGAGAGCAGTTGACCAAAGTGGTTAAGAACCCAGGCTTCAGGGTTTGACGTTTATTCAAAACCTACTACCCTACCTTCTACCTGCTCCTCTAAAATAGGAACATGTACCTCATATCTCAGCCTCAGATTCCTCATTGTCCATGGCCTATCCACATGCTCTCCCCCATTTCCTTCTTCCCAAGTAACAGAATTCAGTACAGTTTGGTAGCTGATCAAGAGCCCTTGGTTTCAGAAAGGTGGAACCCACCGTAGATCTAGAAGGCACAGTTCTGTAATAGTGGGATGTTAAGGGAAATCTTCTAGGGAGGAATTTCCTTTCCAAGTAAAAAGACAACACCTTGTAGGAGCAAAACTTCCATCTCTTGCCTGCTGCGTGGACATAATGCCTGAAGCTACAGCAGCCATCTTGCAGCCATGAGGTGTCAGGCATGAGGATAAAGGCCAATATGCTAAGGGTGGAAGGACAGAAGACTGGAGAGAACTTGGGCTCTGAATAACATCATCAAACAGCCACATAATTCTTTGCTGGTTTAAGTAAGAAAAATAAACCCCTATGTTTAAGCTTCCATAAGTTTTGTGTACTGTTATTGACACCCAAAAGCACTCCTGATAAGAAATGAGATGAAAACTGATATTTCATCATCCATCTATTACTATTAAGTTTGGCTGTTTGAGCCAAAACCCCCCAAGTAATGAAAGTGTTGAAGACAGAAGTTTATCTCTCTCAGGTAAAAGAGATCTGAAGTAGACAGTCAAGAGAAGGTGCAGCTCCATAGTTACCCACCAGGGTCCACCATCCCACCATTCTAGCATTTTGCTTCCATCCTCAAACTTGACTCATGTTCCAAGATGGCTACTGGGTGACTGGCCATCACAAAGGCATTCCAGGCTGCAGGATAAAGGGAAAAGGAAGGACAAATGGCATTTCTTCCACATGAGTTAGTTCCACTTAAGCAGCCAGTCTTAGAGGTTCCACACAGCACTCTCACTTATAGCTCATCCGTTAGAACAGTCACATGGTTCTGGTTGCAAAGCAACCTGCGAATGTCACCTTTTGGCTGGGAGTCATTACCATCCCAAAACAATCAGAGTTCTGTAAGGAAAAAGACGACTCTTAGGTGACAAGTGTTGTAAGCCAGAAAGAGCTAATACAAATAAAATATGTGCCTCAGTGCCTGATACATAGTAAACCCTGAATAAATGGTGAAAGTAGCACAGGAAGGGAATAAAATATCTTCTCTTCACTTTTGAGTTATTATGTGTCTGGTTGGTCTTTGTGGCATTAATACAGTGTTCCCAAAGCCTAGACATTAGTATACCATCTTTGTGATTTTCCCATATTGGTACACAACCTGTGTTATTTAAAATTTTCTTTAAATCAACTCGACTTTTATTTCAAGTATACTGTTCCTACAAATAGAAAATGAATATCCCTCTAATAAAGTAAAAATTATTACTACTAAAATTAAAATACTCATTTTGGATAGGACCTAAAACCATCTCATATGCCACATTTTAGAAAACATTTCTCTGTTGAGTGCCCTGGACTAAATGACTTTTGTGATTGATTACCTCAAGTTGGCTTCCATGATTAATCAATCTGTGCTGCCATTTATTTGCTTCATCTAACACTGTATGATGGAAATGATTCTTTAAATATCTTTAGTAATTAGCAAAACTGGCATTTTCTTTAGGTTCAACCAACCTTTAATGAGAATTGATGGCAAGAAGGATGTGGTTACGGGACTTTCCAGAAAGCTGACATATTCCACAGCATTTTAGTTTCTTTTCAAGGTCCAGACAGAATCGTATTGAGAACTAATTATGAAACACATTGTCCAACTTCAACTGTCTTCCATTTCTTTTCTTTTGAGTCTCTGATTTATCTGTATGTAATTTTCTCCACCAAACTCCCTGACGGAAGTTTAGTGTCCTTCATGATGCCTCAGCCTGTGGGCCCTGCTCACCCCCAGAGTTCTGTTCCTAAAGGTCAGAGTGGTTCTGGCACTTTCAAGTTGCTTTTGGCATCACGGTTCCCTTATATGTAAACTGACAACTTTGCTTCCTGTCCCATTTAACCACTAAGCCTATCACGAGGATAAAATAAGACTGTTTTGTGAAAGTTGTTGGTAAAGTGAGAAGTGCTACCCAGCAAGAGCTGGTACCATTGAAGTCAGTTGCCTTCATGCTGAAGTGATTGTGAGGAAGGAGTCCACAGCCAGAGCACTTGGCTCGCCAGTCTTTATGTGCTGTGTGACCTTGTGGGAGTGCTGTCCCTCTTTGCATCTCCAGTGCTTCCTCTGTAAACCAAGGATAGCACACAATACCTCACAGCGTGCTGTGAAGATTCAGTGGGTTAATACAGATAAAGCACCTAGAACGCCTGGCACATACTGAGCTCTCAAAACACGTGAGTTATTATTATTACTGTCTACACACAGCAAGCTCTGGATTCAGGCAAGTGTAGTTGCCCAGCCCAGCCCCAAGACTCACTAGTGATACAGGATTAGGTCACATTGCTCTGCCATGGGCCAAGGAAATCGCGTTTCCTTGTCCATCTCCCACCAGACCTGCTCTTTCACACAAGGCCTGGGGCATGGGAAACAAGCAGAAGACAAGCCCCAGATACAGGCTACTCCAGCAAACCTACACACACGCAGTACTGGAAGATTCTTTAAGTGAGGTTCGCTCACTTTCAATATAAATTTTCTACCATAGATGCCCCCTCCCTCCCGAGATGTTGACAAGGAATATGGGAGGTGGCTTTATGTAAACTTGGAGAAGCAAGTGCCTCCTGCAAGTGTGTGACCTAGGCACCTCGCCCCTGTCACTCAAGCCCCAGTGCTGGCACAACCACCCTGGCCTCACGCTGACCCTGGGTAGGAGCTGGCCACTTGGGGACCTCACAATTGTTCCCCTTTCTGTCCCTTGAGTGTTCGGCTTCTGCTGAAATCAGGGCCTGGTGCACCCATGTCTGGTCTCTGTGGGTGACAACCTCGAGAAACTCTCACCCCAGCTCTTACTAAAGCTGCTGAGTCCCACTCACGTCTTCCATCCAGAGCCCAGAAGTGGGCAGGCCACCTACACCCTCCATCACACAGGCTGATGTCCCCCAAACCACTGATGACAGGGCGCACTCTTCGGGGTTTGCGGAAAGTCTAAAGATCCCTGCACACCACAAGGGTACTGAAGGTGACTTAGAAAGCTATCCTTGACCTTCTCTCTGACTAACCACGCTGGGTGGCCAAGCTCCCCTTGATACCTCTGACCCCCGCTTGGAGCAGGGCAGCCTAGAGGCAGTCTCTGCCCAGAGCCCCAAACGCACCTTGAGTCCAAAGCCCCTGATCTGGTCACCACCTCAACTAACCCCCCACCCCTGCTCTGTCCATCCCCAAGTCTGCAGTGGAGAGATCAGGGCCCACATGCCCAGCCCTCACTCGCTTGTCACTTCTTCTCACAAAGTCCCCCACGGGAACAGGATCCTACTGTTCTCAGCATCACACTTTGTCATATCCTCATCCTAACCTGGGTCAGGATGCCAAAAAACCTAGCCAACAGGTGGAACAGGCTTCTTCTCCACTCCATGAAAGAAATGGTGACTTAAATCTTCCAAGTTGTCTTCTTGATATTGCAAAAACTATTTAAAAATAAATAATTCACCTATCCTCTTCCCTTTTCTCTCCCTAAGTAAGTCAATCAGAGAAAGACAACTATCATATGGTTTCACTCATATGTGGAATATAAGAAACAGTGCAGAGGATCATAAGGGAAGAGAGGGAAAACTGAATGGGAATTCATCATAGACACATCAGACAATCCATGAGAGACTCTTAACTCTAAAAAACAAACTGAGGGTTGCTGGAAGGAAGGTGGGACAGGGAATAGATAACTGGGTGATGGGCATTAAGGAGGACACGTGATGTGATGAGCACTGGGTGTTATAGGCACACTACATCTGAAACTAACAATGTGCTATGTGCTGGCTAATTGAATCTTAATTTTAAAAATAAATAAATAAACCTGGCTTTGAGTCTTCCTGCCTTGTCCCTAAATTTTATGTTAAATGTTAGATGCTGATTAACTCATTCTTTTACCTTAGCATTTCTGCTCTGATGCTCCTTATGTGCCCACCTCCCACCGGAAGCAAATGAGTGACTTGGGACAAGCTGGGGAGTCAGCAAACTCTATGGAGGTACCAAAGAAAAAGCGCACTCAATATTTTTTTCAAAATATTATCCCTGTTGCATTTACTAACTTGGGTGAGTATCATAATTTTTTGACCTTCAGTTTCATTATCTGGAGAAAAAATTGTAATGGCTCTAAACCATAGGGTAATTGGGATGATTAAAATTTTATGTATGAGCAGAGACACACAGGCTAATATTCATAATAGCAGTATTCATAATAATCCCAAACTGGAAAAATTCTAAATGCCCATCAGTTTGTGAACAGACAAAAAGTTATATGACTATACAGGTGCCTGGGTGGCTCAGTGGGTCAAAGCCTCTGCCTTCGGTTCAGGTCATGATCTCAGGGTCCTGGGATCGAGGCCTGCATTGGGCTCTCTGCTCAGCAGGGAGCCTGCTTCCTCTTCTCTCTCTGCCTCCCTCTCTGCCTACTTGTGATCTCTCTCTGTCTCTGTGAAATAAATAAATAAAGTCTTTTTTTTAAAAAAGTTGTATAACTATATAATAAAATATGATTTGGTAATAAAAATGAATGGACTGCTGGCACATGGCACTACATGGGTGGATCTAAAAAACTTAGGCTTACATGAAAGAAGCCAAGTCGAGCTCAAAAGACTACATACCATAGGATTCTATTTACATGCACTATCCAGAAAAGGCAAGTCTATAGAGACAGAAAGTAAAGCTGTCCAGGGCTGGGAGCGGGGTGGGGCGGGGGAGACTGATTACAGCCAGGCACCAGAGAGGAACGTGGGGTACTGGCAATGTTCTAAAACAGGCTCGTGGGGCGCCTGGGTGGCTCAGTTGGTTAGGAGACTGCTTTCGGCTCAGGTCATGATCCTGGAGACCCAGGATCGAGCCCCACATCGGGCTTCCTGCTCGGCGGGAAGCCTACTTCTCCCTCTCTCAGTCCCTCTGCTTGTGTTCCCTCTCTGGCTGTGTTTCCCTCCGTCAAATAAATAAATAAAATCTTTTAAATAAATAAATAAATAAATAAATAAATAAATAAATAAATAAATAAATAAATAAATAAAACAGGCTTGTGATGACGGTGCACAAGTCTGTAACTTATACTCAAATCACGGAACTATACATTCACACTGAGTAAATGTCCTGATATATAATTGTACCTTGTTGAAGTTGTTCTTAAAAGTATTGGTGTAGGTGTGTGTCCCCACACATGGGGCCTGACACAAAATCATCCCTGTAGAGATAGTGATCACTTCTGTCATCATGTTACACAAAATTGTATTGTATTGTGTATTATTGCTCTGAAACTCTCATTTCCTGCCACTTCTGAGGCTATTGCCCTAAAATAACTTGAGACCTATTTATGTCTAGAGGATTATCTGCTTACTTAAAATGCCTATTATCAAATTCTTAGTACATTCACAAATTCCAAGAGCCACAACAGAAGGTCAACAAATGTCCTCACGATTTTTCTGTACTTGAAAATAAAAGGCAAACACACATGTGGGAGTATTATTAGAATTCTCAACCACTCTTTTGCCTGTGGTGAAAGTCAATTTTCCAAATCACAATACATGAGACTATAAATGAATAAATAAATAAAAACCAAAGTATTCAGCCTACCCGTTTTGATCAGGTGCTGTGGCCTTTTTATAGAATGTTAATATTTTTTACCCTTTCCTTTAGTTTTTATAATGGATGCTTCTTCCTCAATGTTTAAAAGTGTAACTACATCACCTACTTAGAGCTCATAACCATTTGTTGCTCTTCACAAGGTAATGTTTCTTTCAGCAGGAAAAGAAACCTGAGGCATACATGCCCTTCTCATTAACCAAGTACTCAGGCACAACTTGATGCTTTTTCCTCAAGCAAATTTTTTTGTTTTACCTTCAATATGATTGGCCAGTCTACATTCTGCAGGGTCCAAGGCCTCTTTGGCTTCCTCCTTATTTGTCCTGTTTCCAAAATCCATTCCTCTGGTCTCCCCAAACTGGTCTTTTCCCTCTAGCCAGCCAGGCCCCTACCTTCCCAGTCCCCCAATGCACACACACCCTTCTTGCTCATCACCCGTCAATGAGATGTTACTCCCACTACCAACCCAACCACAAAGGCCTTCACCCCTCCAAGTCCTTGGTGACCTGGCTTCAGACTCCCCACTCTGTCCTTCCAGCACTATCCTTTACTCAACACTTAGGACAAGGTACCTTCTATTATCTGGCATGATTGTATCTCGGAATAAGTGGCACCATTTTTCTCCGGCATTAATTAGGTTACGTACTTAGCAAAGACAAAGATCAATGCTTCCACTTCTTTGAGAGTACTCTATCCCTCTCATCTTCCTCTCTCTCTCTGTCTCTGTCTCTCTCAGAGGTGAATTCCTCTAGCGCAGTGGTTCTCAAAGCTGGGATCCTAGCCTTAGTGTCACCTGGAAACTTGCTAATAATGCAAAATCTCAGCCCACTTCAGACTGACCAAATTTGAAATCCTGAGGTTAGAGGCCAGTAATCCATGGTTTCACAAGCCCTCCAGGTGACTCTCCTGCACACTGACACTGAAGACCAACTGCCCTAAATCAAGTGGGTTGTGTAATGCAACAGCACTGTAATTGGGATCAATGGGCTACACACTTTGAAATCCGCACTATGTTACCCGTATTTCTAAATTGCCAGCCACCACATTAAAAAGACCTCTGTCACCCTCCAGACATTTTGCCTTTACAGTAGCCAGACAACCACAAAATGAGGATTAAAGAAAATCAACTGGTTGACTTCGAGTTTCTGGAGCTGAGCTGACTTTATTACTGATTGTCATCAGAGATGCTGATGGAAGTGAAAAGATACCTTTGGTGAGAACCATCTTGACTTGTGCTCCATTGAAAGCAGAGATGGGAGAGGGGCACCTGGGTGGCTCAGTAGTTAAGCGTCTGCCTTGGGCTCAGTTCATGATCCCAGAAATCCTGGGATCGAGCCCCACATTGGGCTCCCTGCTCAGCTGGAAGCCTGATTCTCGTTCTTTCACTCCCCCTGCTTGTGCTCCCTCTCTGGCTGTGTTTCTCTCTGTCAAATAAATAAATAAATAAATAAATACATACATACATACATACATACATACATACATCTTTAAAAAAATAGTAGAGATCATTTGCAACAAAGCTTTGACAGGACTTAGAAAGTATAGAGCAATGGTTTAAATTTTTCTTTATTTAAAAAAAAAGGAACTGGAGAAGAGGGAATAGTGGGTCATTTTCAACAGCAGGTATGATGCAGATTATAAAAGTGCATTAATCTTAATTTGTAAAAAACAAACAAACAAACAAAAAACTTCTTTTGAGGTATCGCTGTTATTTTAACATTTGGAGCCTCTATGAAGACATCCCCTTTTCTGTAGTCTGAAAACAATACACTTCAAAAGTCTTTGAAAAATAACAGAAGAGTGGAAATGAAAGTATTTGCCTTTTTAGGTCAGTTTTTACAGATATTAGAAGGGAAGAAGATTGGGATCCAGGTGAGTGAGAGCTATAAACAGCAACTGAGCACTGCTGCTAGGTAAGGTTCTCTGTAAGATGATCACCACCTCCAAGAGCAAGCCAGCATCATTCCTCCTCAGCCCCATTGCAACAGTCTCCTACCAGGCTTCCCTGCTTCCATTAATGCCCCACATATAGCAGAGAGAGACTTCTAGAACATCAATCAGCTCACATCACTCCCCACCCAGCACTCCACTTCCAAGGTTGCCATCATGCCATCACATTTGGCATCAAAGTCACAGTCCTAACCTTACCCAGCTCCATCCTTAGTGGCCTGTGCTCTTCCCACAAGACCTCTAAACTCTTGCCCTACTTCCTCCTCTGCCCTTCCTCCCCCCACTCCACTCCTCATGCCTCACTGCTCTCATATAAACACACTGAACACATTCCTAGTCAGGGCCTTTGCATCTGCTGTTCCCCCACCTGGAACCCTCTTCCCTCCATAACTACATGGCTGCTTTCCACACTTCCTTCAGTCTCTATTCAGATGTCACCACAGCAGAGAAGCCACCTACAGAAAGGAGCACATGCATCCCTCCCCTCACTCTCTGTCCTTATTCCCCTTTGTTTTTCTCATACCTGATATATTATATTCTTATTTTTTAGCCTCATCCTTCTTGAGAATACTAGCCCCATAGAAGCAGAGATTCTGCTTTCTTCAATTCTATATCCTCAGCACGTAGAACAGTGCCTGGCATACAGGATGTGCTCAGTAAATATTTATTGGATGAAACAGTCGAGGAAGTATTAGGTCCTAAGGATACAAAAAGATAAGCTACAGATGCCTGCCTTCAATGAGCTCTCAATTGGGTTCATATTTATGTCTTTTTTTCCTCTTGAAGAAATTGAAATAGGGTGCATAGGTCAATTCCCCAACATATCTGTTGCTCATGTTCACATCTGGGAAATGTGTGAACATATCAGTACCCGAATTGTTTCTAGAAACCAGCTGGTAAATCAAATTCATAAGGACAATCGGTTGAAAATTCTATCTCCCTAAAAACCATCTATCACCATTCTCTAGAAGTAGCCACATTGTTTCACTCTGTCTAATGGTGGAGCCAGGTGTCTAGAAGTTACTTAATAACTGGTAGGTGACTTTGCTCAAATGTTAATCCTGAGAAAACAGGAGTGATGCACCTTTAAATGCTTCTAACTGCAAGAAGGTCAACAAGATTTATGGTTTACCCAACGTGTAAAATGCTTCACTTCATAAGTGATTCCCTGGAGAGCTGGAGAATACTCAATAACCTTTCTTCCATGATGGCAAGCAAAATAATCGTTACTATTAGAAATGCAGTTTGCTCATTAAGTGAGAGTAGCATGTCATGAGATGGACGTCAGCAATATTTTTCTTCTCTCCTGGTTTGTTTTAATGAAGGTAACATTATGAAGACATTCTCTCTCACTTTAACCAGTTATAGTAGAAATGATTTTTTTCTTCCAAGTTTTTTTAGGGTTTTATAGTCATTGTTGTTGTTTGTTTGTTTGTTTGTTTTATATATTATTTTTTCAGTGTTCCAAGATTCATTGTTTATGCCCCATACCCAGTGCTCCTTGCAATATGTACCCTCCTTAGTACCCACCACCAGGCTCACCCATCCCCTCCATCCCTCCCTTCTAAAACTGTAGTTTGTTGCTCTGAGTCCACAGTTTCTCATGCTTCATCTTCCCCACTGATTTACCCCAATTCACTTTTCCTTTCCTTCTCCTATTGTCCTCCATGTTAATCTTTATGCTCCACAAGTAAATGAAACCATATGATAATTGACTTTCTCTGCTTGGCTTATTTCATTCAGCATAATCTCCTCCAATCCCATCCATGTTAATACAAAAGTTGAGTAGTAGTCATCCTTTCTGATGGAGGCATAATATTCCATTGTATATATGGACCATATCTTCTTTATCCATTTGTCTCTTGAAGGGCATCTCGGCTCTTTTGTGGACTGAGTTTGTATCCTGCCACATTACTGAATTGCTATATGAGTTCTAGTAGTTTGGGGGTGGAGTCTTTTGGGTTTTCAATAGAAAGTACCATGTCATCTGCAAAGAGAGAGAGTTTGAGTACATTTGTTTCTTTTTGTTGTCTGATTGCTGTTGCTAGGACAGCTAACACTATGTTGAACAACAGTGGTAAGAGAGGGAATCCTTGTCTTGTTCCTGATCTCAATGGGAAGGCTGTCAGCTTTTCCCCATTGAGAATGATATTTGCTGTGGGGTTTTCATAGATAGATTTTATGAAGTTGAGGAATGTTCCCTCTATCCCTGTACTCTGGAGAGTTTTAATCAGGAACATGTGCTGTATTTTGTCAAATGTTTTCTCTGCATCAATTGAGAGGACCATGTGGTTCTTCTCCTTTTATTGATTTGTTCTATCACAATGACTGATTTTTTAATGTTGAACTACCCTTGTATCCTGGAGGTAAATCCCACCTGGTCATGGTGGATAATCTTTTTAATGTACTGTTCATCCTATTAGCTAGGATACTATTGAGAATCAAGGCATTCATATTCATCAGGAATATTGGTCTGAAATTTAAGTTGACAACCTGAATAGACCAATATATAGTAACAGGATTGAAACAGTGATCAAAAACTTCCCAAAAAACAAGAACCCAGGACCTGACGGATTCCCTAGGGAATTCTACCAAACATTCAAAGAAGAAATAATACCTATTCTCCTGAAGCTGTTTCAAAAAATAGAAACAGAAGGAAAACTTCCAGATTTTTTCTATGAAGCCAACATTACCTTGATCCCCAAACCACGCAAAGCCCCAAGTTTTTATTTAAATTCTAAGTGATGAATCACTAAATCCTACACCTGAAACTAATATGATGCTGTATGTTAACTAACTGGGATAAAACAATTTTACTAACACTCACCCTCCAGATAAACCTGACTTTGAGTATTATTTATTCCATTTTTTACTGTATTTTTATATAGTGGAATCATGAAATAACAGTTTTTAGCACAAACCAGGGCCTATTAACCAACCATTTCATAGCAATACCCCTGCAGGAACCTAACTCAGGGCATAGTTTTCAGAAGTCTCTTATAAAAATATATCCAAAGATTTTTAAGTTAGTTAAGTGGATGTCTAATAGGAAAAATTCTTAGACAAACAAACTCAAAGATATAAAATATCACATCAGTTGAACTCTGAACCTTTGTGAATTGAGTCCACATGGGTTGGTATCACTCTCTGCAAATCTCCACATACCCAGAGTAAGGAGCTAACCAGTCTGCAGGGGTTCCCATTCCCACAGGAGGAGGGCATCCTCAGGAAAATTCTCCCAGGCCAAGGTGGGACAGTGGGGCTTTCTGAGGAGAATCAGTCCTCTGGTGCTCCAAAAAACACCAGCTGAAGGAACTGGTTTCATTTCAAAATTCCCTCTGGACCAGTAACAACAAGCCTCCCTCCACTGGCCTGGCATTAAATACTGGTCCAACGAGAGTTGTGTCCATCACACCCAATGTTCATTCTTCAGAAAGAGTCAGAAGCCTGAATGTTGCTTGGTGATGCATCTCCTTTCCACAGATGACTCTTACAGAGGGTTCCACTGTCCTTCCAGTCCTGATGGCTTCAACTGCAGAGAAGTTGCCATGTTCGAATCCCAGACATTAAAGTTCCATCCAAGCTAGATAGAAAATCAGAAACTCTAGCAAGCCTTGTGAATCCTGGCCTGGGCTCATTCTGGGGCATGACTTTCTGCTGAGAAGTTCTGTTGCATGGTCTCTTGAGGTACATAGTTGAAGCAGACCCAGGTACACAAGTAGGTCCACCAGCAGGCACTTCAAAAACGGGGGGCATGGAGTTCTATTAGCCAGAACTTGCCAAGATATAAACCAGTAATATTGAAAGAAGACTGAAGAGGGGAGTGGGAGGATGTCTATGGGTAAGAGAAAATGAAAATAAAAAAAAATAAAAAATAAAATAAAATAAATAAATAAATAAATAAAAAATAAATAAATAAATAAATAAATAATAAAAATAAATAAAAAAAAAAGAAAATGAAAATATTTTGCTGACATGTCAGCAAAGGACTCAGGCAGCACAAGACCCTAAGATCTCTCAAATTCCCTTGGGTATAAAGAAAAAAGTAAAAAAGACACAAAGTTACCCTAAATGTGAAGAAAGATAGAGGTTACAGTATCCCAGGATGACTAGGTTAGGGGCCTGGGGAGCCTTTTCTCTCAGTAATAGTCTAATGCTCAAATTGACTTTTATTCTGAATGATTTGTTGGTAATATTTCTAAATATATGAAGTTTATTTATTTTTAAGATCTGGGAACCAAAACCTTTATAAATAACAGCAAATAACATTAGGAAAAAGATTTTTAAAACATTAGAGGATACATTAGGGGAAGATATTACAGTACCCAAAGTTTTTATGGCTATAAACACCCCAGGGGGAGTTGGTAGCCCAACAGATTATGATTCTAGAAATACCAGCTTACTCCCAACAGTTCCCCAGTAGTACCCTATTGCAGCAGCATGAAATCAATCCATGTAAGATTGGTCTTTGTCTTATGGATTTATCCCATTATAAAATATTTTATCAATTTACTCAGAGGCATTTGCCTTATCAGCCTAGGGCCCTCAGTAGAAGTGAAGAGGGTCTTCAGTCACAGTTAGCATGTAGGCTCTGGACTCAGACAAGTCTCAGCATGGATTTCAGCTTTCCCACCATGAGCCGAGGGCCCAGGCAAGTTCCTAACCCTCCAAATCTTGGTTTCCTTATACACTCCAATTATGCCCATCTTACAGATATCTTTTAGAGTCATTGTAAGGGTTAAATGAGGTAATATGGGTAAAGCTGTGGCACAGTGTCTGGAGTGGCATCAACCTAAGGTGTAATTGATAGAGAAGGGGATACAGGAAGGGTTCGATGGAACTGAGCAATAGACAAGTCAAGTGAGAAACACCAGACCCTCGTGGAAAGAGGAAGCAGATTGAAAGATATTTTTAGGGCCAACCATAGCGGGTCGATTCTGAATCTGTGTCTCATTCATCTTTTGCCAATGCATTTCCAAAAGTTACCTAAGGGAAGGGCTCAGCATATCTTGCTCAAACTGAATTGAATTTTCAAACTAGGCAAGACTTCAGACCTACCATCCACCAGTATTTTATCCCACTCGAATACCTACATCTGTTGTTTTTCATTTTCAACACAAAATGGAATACTTAAGGGCTGTCCCTTACTTATTTCAAATGACTAAGAATGGTGTGTGAAAATGGCTAAATATTTTTTTAATTACTGTTAAGTAGTTCCCATGTGTCTACAAAACATCTGCATCTCATGCTGCAAGGGAAAAGAAAGAAAAGGAGGAGACCCCCACTTTAAAGAGTGGGGGATCCAAATGGGGACACAAATCATCCAAAAAATCTAGAAGGAGTGATGTGGCCTTTTACAAAGAAAAGCAACAATAATGTACTCTTTTAAAACAGACAAAATATCTCTTTAAAAAAAGCTAGCTTTTTAAAAAAGGTCAGAGAAGTTTAAGGTTTACTCAAGTGTAAATGTCAATTGGAATAAGTGATACCTGTGAGAAAATGGGAAGACCACTGACCTTTTATCCAAAAGAAGGCTAGAAATGATGTCTAAGAAAGGTGAAAGGAGGGGAAAAGTTCTAAAGATTTTGAGCAGGGAAAAAGGCAAGGATGAAGGAAAATCTAATTAAAATCAAAATTGTTAGTTCTATACACAAGATGCTTTTAGTGGCCAAGCCATGCCCAATCTGGTTAAAATTCTTAAAAGATGATATATTAAGTTATTAACAGCAGGAGAGACTTTACTCAGGTCTCAGTGTGGTCCCAGACCTCTGTTAACCTCGGAACTGGGCTTCATTCTCAGATATATTTATCCCTGGTAGTCCCAGAAACTTCCACGATCACACTGAAAAAAATCTGCTCACTGGTATAACTTAAACAAAATTCCCAGAATTTTCCTCTTGATCGGTTTGATCGGGGTTATTTGCCCATCCCAGAGCCAATCGCTGTGACATGGGGAAGGAAGGGAGTCATGCTGATTGGCTTATGCCGTTCAAAGCCTATCCTTGGAGCTGGGAGTTCTGTCCATCCCACCCAAATCACATGGCTTGGCATACTATGATCCATAGAAAAAAGATAGAATCAGAGGAAAGGACACAAGCCACAAAAAGATACCTCCTACACACAAAGACTAGGTTTCCCTTTGAAAACAAACACCATGCCTATGACTAAGCTACCCTTTCTTCAAAAGTTTTAAATGAAGTAATTTGCTTTCTTTTTTTCCTTTTTTTTTATTGTTACTTGATTTTTTTTCCCAGTGTTCCGAGATTCATTCCCCATTCCCCACACCCAGTGCTCCACGCAATAGGTGCCCCCAGTACCCACCTTTCTTAAGAGAATAGTATTTGAGCATGCTTGTGAAACTCACAAACTTATCATAACCCTTTTTTATCATCTAAAGAAATTGTATCTACAAAAAAGCACCACAAAATTAACTTAGGTGAAAAATCTATTAAAGTTGGTGAGAAAAAGTGTCATTTTCTTAAATATTCAATATCATTAGACCACTTTATAAATTTTTTCATAATCAAGCTCTTATATGCTTTTCCAAGCTCTTATATGCTTTTCCAGATTTTATCTTACTTACACTCTATACTCACCCCATACTTTCTATACAGTCAAAATTTTTACCATACTGCTCATAATTTCTTCTACTGCATCATAATTTTCACATATCAATGATTTTAGGTTATTTTCTTGAACTCCATTTTATTTCTATATATATACCTCTTTCCAATATTTTTAGTTACTTCCCTAAGATATGTCTACCTTCAAATATTATGTTACTTCATGTAGAGTATAAGAACTTTACAACAGTATACTTCTAATTTCTCCCTCCTATAATTTATGATGCTGTTGTTGTACATTTTATGTTTATAGATACTACACCCCAAAATACATCATAACCATGTGTGTGCTTTACACAGTCAGTTATGTTCAGGATGTTTAAAAAAATAAGAATAAACCCACATCACTTGCCATCGGGGAACAACAAATCAAAACCACGATGAGATACCACCTTGCACCAGTCAGAATGGCTAAAATTAACAAGACAGGGAACAACAAATGTTGGGGAGGATATGGAGAAAGGGAAACCCCCCAACGCTGTTGATGGGAATGCAATCTTGGTATAGCCACTCTGGAAAACAGTATGGGTGTTCCTCAGAATGTTAAAACTACCCTATGATCCAGCAATCTCACTGCTGGATATCTATCCAAAGAATAAAACTAATGATGTACTATATCTTGGCTGATTGAATTTAAATTATTATATATATACACATAATATATACAAATTAAATTAAATTTTATATACATTTTTATATATGGCTTTTGCACAGCAAAGGAAACGGTCAATAAAACTAAGAGGCAACCCATGGAATGGGAGAAGATATTTGCAAATAACATTTTGGATAAAGGGCTGATATCCAAAATCTCTAAAGAACTTATCAAACTCAACACCCAAAAAACAAATCATCCAGTCGGGAAATGGGCAGAAGACATGAACAGACACTTCTCCAAAGAAGACATACAAATAGCTAACAGACACATGAAAAAATGCTCAACATCACTAGCCATCATGGAAATACAAATCAAAACCACAATGAGATACCACCTTACACCAGCTAGAATGGCCAAAATCAACAAGACAGGAAACAGTATTGGCACAGAGAAAGGGGAACCCTCTTGTACTGTTGGTGGGATGCAAGCTAGTACAGCCACTCTGGAAAAGAGTATGGAGATTCCTCAAAAAGTTAAAAATAGAGCTACCCTATGACCCAGCAATTGCACTACTAGGTATTTATCCCAAAGATACAGGTGTAGTAAAAAGAAGGGACACATGAACCTCAATGTTCATAGCAGCAATGTCCACAATAGCCAAACTGGGGAAGGAACCAAGATGCCCTTCAACAGACAATTGGATAAAGAAGATGTGGTACATATATACAATGACTCAACCATCAGAATGGATAAACACCCACCATTTGCATCAACATGGGTGGAACTGAAGTGTATTATGCTAAGTGAAATAAATCAAGCAGAGAAGGACAATTACCATATGGCTTCACTCATAAGTGAAACATAAGGAATAGAACAGGGAACCACAGGGGAAGGGGAAGGAAAACTGAATGGGGAGAACTCAGAGAAGGAGACAAACCATGAGAGACTCTGGACTCCAGGAAATAAACTGAGGGTTACAGAAGGGAAGAGCTGGGGGGACAGGATGGTTGGGTGATGGGTATCAAGGAGGGCATGTGTTGTGATAATCCCTGGGTGTTGTATGCTACAAATGAATCGCTGAACACTTCAACAACAATAACAAATATATGTATATTTTGTATATTATATATAAGAATAAAATAAGAATAAAATTTACTTCTGTTTATCTTCATTTTTACTATTTTTAGAACTCCATTTCTTTGTCAACATTCAAGTTTCTTCTTTCTGATGTCATGTTACTTGTGCCTAAGACTGTTCCATACCATTTCTTCTACCGTAGGTCCACTGATAATAAATTCTCTCAGCTTTTGTTTATCTGAAATATTTCCCTATTTTACCTTCAATTATGAAAGACCTTTTCACTGAGAATAAAATTCTGGGTGGTCAGGGGTTTTTTTGTTCCTTTCAGCAATTTAAAGATATCACTTTATTGCCCACTGACTTGTATATCTTCTGGAAGAAGTCAGCTGTATAATTCTTACCTTTATTCCCATCAATGTGTCTTCTTTATGGGTGTTTTCAATATTTTGTTATTATTAGTTTTCAGTAGTTTGTATGTGTGTTTAGTTCTGTGTGCTTTTGTTGTTATTTTCAATTGTTTTTAATCCTTCTGGAATTTTCTGAGTTTCCTTGATATGCAGCTTTGTATTTTTAATTATTTTTGGAATATTCTAAAATATTTCTTCTGCTCCATTCCGTCTCCATCATTTTCTTCCTAGTATTCAACTATACAGATGACAAACCGTGTGATATTGTACCACAACTCTTGGGTAGTCTGTTCTTTTTCTCATTGTGTTGCAGTCTGAGTAATTCTTACTGACCTATCTTCAGCTCATTGATTCTCTCCTTCTCTGTGTCCAGTCTACTGATAAGCCAAACAAAAGAGTTCTTTATCTCTGATATGTGTGTGCATATATGCTTGTGTGTGTGCATTTCTGACATTTCTATATAACTCTTCCTTATAGTTTTTATCTCTCCACTGAAATTCCAGATCTGTTCTTATATGTTAGGTTTTTCCACTTTCTCCACTAGATTATAAGTAATCATAACTACTTTAAAGTCCCTGACTGGTAGTTCTAACATCTTGTCATCTCTGAGTCTGGTTCTGCTGACTGCCTTGTCTCTTGACAATGTTTTTGTTTTTGTTTTTTAATTCCTATTTTGTGTGTCTCATAATTTTTATTAAATGACAGTGTGTGTAGAGCAGTGAGATCCATAGTATTTATAACTGGAAATAGGCATGATTCTACTTAGGACAGGCCATAAGTGTCAGGAATTGAGTCATTCTAACAAATGTAATGCAACAGGGGTTAGAAATGTGCTCATGCAGTAATACCTGATCTTTTGAGTCTCTGCTTTTTTCTCTAGCAATAATGGATCTCTAGGTATTTCAGAGGATTACAGATTACTGCCCTTCCCCAGCAGTGTAAGTTTTCTGGTCTGTCAGGAGATACGGTTCTGGGCAGAAGGGTAGGGTTTTATACCTTTCTCCAATCCCCTCCTTCATATCTGCATTAATGAGGATGGTTCTCTTTGGCCTCTTGTCCTGCCTCTAAACTCTCTTGTGAATACTTGGTGAAGATGTATATAAAAAAGCCTGAAAGTAGTACAAACCCCTCTTGTGTCAGGGGTTCTCCAATTTCTCTTATTTTATGCTAGTCCATACTTACCCTAAAAAAGTTCATTTGAGAGATGTCTGGGTGACTCAGTTGTTAAGTGTCTGTCTTCAGCTCAGGTCATGATCCCAGGGTCTGGGATTGATCCCTGCATCAGGCTCCCTGCTCGGCAGGAAGCCTGCTTCTCCCTCACTCTCTCCCACTGTTTGTGTTCCTTCTCTAGTTGTGTTTTTCTCTGTCAGATAAATAAATAAAGTCTTTTTTAAAAATTCACTTGAATGTTATTTAATTTCTTCTTGCCCATTTGTACAACAGCCTCCCTGCCTCCTGTCTTCCATCACAGGAGAGACAGGCTACATGTCAAGTCTCCCCTTGGAGGGACCTCTTCCATCTCTGAATTTAGGTTGTTTGCTCTGTGACCTCAGCTCTCTAATAGGGCCAAAAACAGGTTATGATTTTGTAATCAGGTGAGTTTTTCTCATTGCTGTAATGGGAGTGACACTCTTCCCAACTTTCTACATCCTAAGTGGAAGCATAAATTCTCTGTGCTTTTATAAACTAATAAAAGCTAATATTTATTATCTATTTATGATGTACCTAGCATAGAACTATAGGATTTATATGAATTGGCTCACTTAATCCTCACCATTTTTACATTCATTTCCCAGGTTGGAAAACTAAGATACAGAGCAGTTAACTTACTTGCCCAAATTCTCAGTTACCAAGTGGTAGAGACTGAATAGAAACCCAGGCAGCCTGACTCAAGAGTAGTGCTATGACTCTATATTGTTTCCTCTGCCCTATGAGCTCCTGGAGGACATAGACAAGTCCTATTCCTGTGTTTATTTTTCCAGAGTCCTTCATATCCTCTCATTCAAAAAAAGCATTCAGTCAATGTTGGTTGAAGGAAGGAATTAAAGGCCCTTGAAAATCAAAGTGGGTTTTAGAGGCAATAACCTGCTGAGGGACTTACCCAGTCTTTCTCTTACCTTCCAGTCTCAAACGCAGGAACTGTATGTCATAATACATGATGATAAAAAGTCCCCAGTACCTTGAACAATCTCTTCCCCATGCTGAACAAGTCAATCCATGACAAGAAACCAATGATTAATGGCTTCTCTGCCAAGTGATGTTTGCTTGATTAACAGGAAATATGATCCCTATTTCATATAAGTGTCCTTAAACTTCAAATATGGAGACTGAAATTTCATACGCTGCTCTATCTAGCTATGGCTTCACACTGTGTGTCTTTGCCCTCCTCTCATCCCGATTAAGAAATAAAAACTTAAAGGGGAAAATCTATAAACTGTACTTCTCTACATCCCACATAGCACTTAGTGCAAAGCTCTACAAATACCTGTTGAATGAAGGAATGAAAAGGATTAACTTCAACTGCTCCAATGTTGCAGTCCAAACAAAGCACGTTAGAGTGACATTCTTCTACTGAATGCTGGAAATTTTTAGGATATATGCGATTCAAAGGCTTGGCACCAAACTCTTTCCAAGATAAATCAGTTTTCTCCAACATGAGGAAATGTCAGTTCTAAATCTTTGTATTTGATAATCTCCTTCTGATTCTTCAATCTGAAAGGATGCTGGACTTGGGAAATATAAAATCTAGATTCTTGGCCAAGTTCTGTCATTTATTAACGTTAAAAAATAAGGGTACTTATATCTCAGAGGCTGAGTTGTGAAAATGAATAATTTGACAAATGCAAAAACACCTATAAAATACTATATAAATATGCTTTTCTTATTATAATTATTCCCCCTTGGGTCAATGCATTTAAACCCTATGCTTAATAATTAGAATAATAATAATAATAATAATAATCAATTTTTACTTAAGGCTTACAGGATTCTAGGCTATAATATCATTTAGCCCTCACACAAAATCTCTATGTATTAGATACTATCATTAGCCCCATTATAAAGGAAACATTGAGACTCAGTGAGGTTAAAAGGCTGGGTTAAGGTCAGACAGTAAGTTACAGAGTCTGGATTCAAACCCAAGCAGTCCGGCTCCAGAAACCCCATGCTTTAGCACAGCACTCTGCTGTCTCCTAAATAAAAGGTAAGATTTTGTTAAATCTCGTTATGGAAAAGCTGTTTAGAGAGTGAGATCATGGGACACCTCATTGGTTCTGTTCTTGACCATCATCTCTACACTATCCCCAGATGATCTCTTTTACTTTATTGCTACAACCATCACCTATGTGCTAATAGTATTCAAACCTCTGTCATTCTTGCCTTTTATATTTATATATCTACCCAACCAGTCAGCCATTCATTTATTCAGCAAATATCCATCAAGCATCTATTTGTCAGGCCTGAGCTGTGCAGGGTGGAGAAAGGCAATCAATAAAGATATTTATTAATTTAAAATTAATGCAGTAATTTCATATAGTATTATATCACATGAATGTTTCAAGGGTGAACATCCCAAAAGGGAGAGTCTGGTGGAAACTGTATTGATTTTTCTCACATAGACTCAAAAGTCAACAAAGTCATCACTTCACTCTATTCATTGAAAGTGAATCACTAAAGACCAACCCATATTTAAGGGGAGGGCACGTAAAGCCCATCTTTTGATAAAAGGCATGCCAAAGAATTTGCTAATATACTTTAAAACTATCACCCCAGTCATTATTTCCAACCTTCAGAGGGATATGAGTATCTCAGTTCCTCTAGTCAAATCTGACAGCTTTAAATAAACCTGCTTTGACACCCCCAGTATAAGTTCAACCCACATTCTCTAAGGAACAACTCTAGAACTCCAGGAAGATAGCTCTGTCCATTCTGCTCAATGTAACCCTTTGTCTTCCCTCTTCTGAGCTCATAGCCACCACTCTCTCCTCATGACATTGCCTTGATGACTATTCCCTATTTCAACTCATATCAAAATAGAACTTCTTCTGGTCTCTTCATCTGGGTCACTGGCTCCCAGAGAGTATTAAATATGTATTATGCACATGATTTCTGAATATCTATTGCAGTATTTAAAATGGAGCTATAGTCATAGAACATGGAACAGAGAGCAGAAGGCAGGAATTTTTCTCTATTTTCTGACAACACCTATTGCTCTACTACCTCCTCTATCTTTTACACTATGAACTATAAAATGCACACACACACAAACACATACAGTGTGTGGATCACTCAGTAAACTAAAAATTATGTAGAATATCACATTCTCAGATACTTAGGAAGTCACCTAAGGTTCAACAACCTTATTTTTTCCTTGAGTTTTACAAACATTGCTTAATTTAATTCACATAATAAACCCATGAGAAAGATACTATTATTATCTATTCCTATTTCTCCCATGAGAAAAAGGAAGCTGGAGAAAGCTATCCCTGAATTTACCCTACCCAGTATGTGAGAGTTCAAATATAGGTCTTCCTGAGTCCAAACTGGCAGGGTAGGGGGGCATGTTCATCATGGAGGAATCTCAGATCTGAGAAACTTGTCCAAGATTAGGATTAACTTCCTGATTCTCAATCCACTGGTCTACTCAGATAAAAGAGAGAAAACTCTCTTCTTACTAAATTCAAATTTAGAGTCAATTCACCCACAACCTAAAATTTCAGATCATGTATTTTATCTTCATTTTTCCCCTCTTGGGCCTGAATTCAAGTAAGTGGGGAAAGGTGAAAGGGCAAAAAAAAAAAAAAACATAGAAAGATGGAGCTCTGATAATACAACATCTTGCCACATGAAAAGGTCAAATGATGCTCTGTTTCAGTCTGTAATAGGCTGCAATTTGAGCAACCCCAGCCATGAAATACTGGGCAATTTCCTGACCTTTTTAGCTGTGGCTACAAATGCTTTGATTTGGGGGACATTTTATATCTATATTTGAAACTAACTAAAAAAAATGTTTCTGGAAACTCTGCTCTCATGATATAAAATATAACCTACAGGCATAATGGACAATGGTTGTTGGTGGTTTCTTAGTTTGTTTGCTATGCTTCGTTTTGGCTGCCAAATATCTGAATGTCCTTCCTATCACTGCAGGTATCTCATCATAAGAAGGAGGCAGCATCCACCTCCCACCACAGAAGCTGAAAAGGCAAGACACTCCTCTCCCAGCCTCCACTGCAACTAGGGCATAAAACTTGGGCTTGATCAAGAGATGCTCTACCCTGGACTTTGAATAAGGACATAATGACACAAATGAGCAGAAACAGAGGAGAATCTGTTCTGGATATGAGAGCAACAATGGCAGCAGAAGCTTCCAATTTCCAAAGACATCAGAGGCAGGGGACAGCATTCTCTTCCCATTGCCAGTGGAAGCCATGGCATCCACATTCTCCACAAGGGACAGCATCGTCTTCACGAACTGGTTCTAAGCATGAGTTTGGCAGTGGTTGTAGCTGCTGCCCTTGTTTCTGTCCATATTCTGAGCCTGGATATCCAACCTTCCCAGGTATTCTTTGGCCAAACCAATATCACTTTAATAAACCCCTTTCCTGGGCCCTGGGTGGCTCAGTCATTAAGCGTCTGCCTTTGGCTCAGGTCATGATCCCAGGTCCTGGGATCAAGTCCCACATCAGGCTCCTTGCTTGGTGGGAAGCCTGCTTCTCCTTCTCTCAGTCCCTCTGCTTGTGTTCTCTCTCTAGCTGTGTCTATCTATCAAATAAATAAATATAATCTTTAAAAATAAATTAAGTAATTAAATAAGCCCCTTTCTTGTTTAAGTCATCCAGAGGTACTTTCTTTCGTCTGTGACTAGAACCCTGATACATCAAGAAATAAGACGAAAATGTGACAAAAATACAAGGTGTGGGTGAGGTAGAATTTCCTTAAAAATTATATTCAAATATACTTGATGAAAAAATATCACTCAAACTGATTCCTATACAAAGGAGTCAATACCCCCAGATATGAACAGGATCAAGATCTAAACTGATTTCCCACTCATATCCAGGTCTCCCTCTAGATAATCTCCATCTGTCAAGGATACTGTCAATTTTCTCATCACTCAAGCCTGAAAGCCCCACAATTTTCCTCATCTTTCTTCTCCCTTATATCCATTAACCAAATACTTTCTATTTTCCCTAATAATGATTTCTCTCAGTTTTCTTCCTCCCTTATACTCCCAGTGGCCAAACTTAATAGAGAAAAGTATCACCTCCTACATGAGTTATTGCTATAATTTTTTAACTGGCCTACCTGTCTCCAATGTGTCCATGCCAAATTAATTTTCTCAAGACATTGTGCTTCATCACTCTCCAGATGAAAATCTTCAATAGCTAACCACTATCTACAGGATAAAATCCAAACTGTTCAGCATGACATATGAGACTCCTCATGATCTGATGGTTTCTTACCTCCCCAGTTTGACCACCAGGTGCACTATAATAGTATTTGACCAAAGGAAATACTTCTAAACATAACATACTGATTTTTAAATAAAATCAACAGACAATAATGCATGCTCAAATAGAGAACATGTATAGCAATTAAAAATTACTAAATATGTTTCTGGAAGGTTTTTATGGGCACAATATTAAAACAACCAATGCTAAAAATAACTGCCATGTACAAAATGCTTATTATGTGCCAGACAATGTTCTAAGAGTTCTATTATTATCTATATAAATATTATAGCAACTTCATAGTGTGGGTGTTATTTACATGGGGGAAAACTGCAGTGTTGATGGGCTGAGGGAAATATTCAAAATCTTTCAGCATCTAAATGAAGTGCAAAAATCCAAATGCCATGAAGCCAATTCTTAAATAAGGAGCATATTTCCTTAATGTTAGATTATCACAGAGGTAGAACAACTATATAATATTTAAAGTTTTGTCATATATCCTTTAAGCTAATGGTAAAAGAAACAACACTGTTAGGATCAATTTCCCAGTGGAATCTTATTAACATCTAATAGACTATTGGTGTTCTAAGTATAATGACTTAGAAGGCTTATAAGAATCCAGATCTCAAGCCCTGCCCTCCAGGAATCCTATTCCAGTGGGTATTGCATGAAGTTCAGTACCATGCATTTTTATTAAGCACCTAGGTATTTCTGATGCAGCTGGTGTCCATTACTCTAACTTTGAGAAGCCCTGAGATAGCTAACCACCATGCAGTAATGGTCATGAGACTCAGGTTCTGTTTCTTCTGGCTTTGCCATTCACTTGTTGCATGACCTAGAATAATTATTTTGCTGGCTCTCAATTGTATCATCTCTCAGTGAAGAAGAGTGGTATAGATGATCTAACGTTTTACAGAATATTCCATACACAAATGCACTAGTCTGGGAAGACCAAAAAGGCATATCTCAAATGTTCAAACTATTCAACTGATAGTGCCTGCTTGAAGCCCTTTGTTGGGAAGGATTCTCAGGTCCTATTTCAGATCAGTAAGGGGGTGGGGAGAGATGATCATTCAGAGATGTGTGTCAAGCATGTGGGAAGAATACTGGAAATGTATTCTGAATGTTTGATAGTCTCAATATAGCCATAGAGATCTATTTCCCTTGCTCCAATAGACCACTGCTTTGCCCATACTGTTCCCTTAGCCCTACTGAAATTAGCCCTCTATTTCCACTTCAAAGGCTTCCTAAATACTTTCTCACTACCCTTTTCGACACCCTAACTTTTATACTCTCAACAAGTAATTGCTTCATTTTGCCTTGTATCATGGGTAGTAGTTTATCTGCTTCTCTCTTCCTCAAAAAAAAGTGAGGTCACTGAATTGATGTGGGCCTATGATGAAATAACAAATCTAAAGTACCTAGAACCCAGTAGAAGTACAATTATTATTTATCATAATCTATTCAGCTCTAAAATTCTAGGCTTCTAGGGTAAAAGTTATTAAATATTATCATGAGTGCGATAGACAAAAAGTGTTTGAGATGAAGTTGAAATTCAGAACCTTGGACAGCTCAGAACTTTTTTTTTTTCACAGCATTCTCTCTGCAGCTCTGACACAGCCTACATTATTTCCCAGCTTTACCTCTCTGCAAGGATAATCTAAGTGCTGTCTTACAATTATGGAATCTACCAGTCTCCAGAAACAGAAACGTTATTGTCTATTGAGGATCTTTGATTTTTGTGATTGTCTAACTAGTTCTCTCACTGCAGAGTAAGAGTGAACTTAACAGTCCAGGCTCTGTGTCAGATAACTCCAGGTCCAGAGTCCTGACTCCCCCACTTACCAGCTGTGTAACATTAGACAAGTTGTGTAGTAATTAGTGTCTCAGTTATCTCCTCTGTTACATGGGAATAATCAGTACCTACTTCATGGAACTTTGTTCATGAGAACAAAAAAACTTAACCCACGTTGTGCTCAGAGCAGCCCAGCACATCATAAGTCCTTAGTAATGTCAGCTGTTAGCTACCACCTTGAAGCCAGAGAACTGGTTCTATCCTCGCCCTGTGGTAAACTCCTGTGACCTCAAGAAAGGCCTCCTCAACTGTGAATGAGAGCTGAACCAGATGTTTCCACAGTGGAATCCACAAAACGTGAAATCTTCTTTCTTGCCTCCCAATAAGATATTTACTCTTTAATTTCTGTTCCTTTGTTCCATCACCCTTGGATGTGGTCAAGAGTCAGATTTGGAGGAGTCTGGGGATCCTAGACACCATAACCCCAGCAGTCAGTTCAGGACCCTTGACTTTAGTGTCACATATTTTGTTTTTGTTTTGTTTCATTTTAATATTTTGTTTGTTTATTTGACAGAGAGAAACACAGCTCGAGAGGGAACACAAGCAGAGGGAATGAGAGAGAGAGATGCAGGCTTCCCGCCATGCAGGGAGCCCAATGTGGCACTCAATCCCAGGACTCCGGGATCATGACCAGAACCAGAGACCAACGCTTAATGACTGAACCACCCAGGAGCCCCATGTGTCATGTATTTTGGATGAGAGCCCCCCTAAAAAAATGTCTGATATTCTCAACATCCCACTGGCCCAAGTTTTCTGAGGCTTTTTCAGGTCCAACTCCAACCTCAACACTAATTGGTGAAGAGGCAACCCTCGAAAAGGGGGAGGAGGCATGAAGCATCAGCACTGCCATGCCATTGGCCCTGTTCTCCACAGTCCATCAAGATCTTCCTTGGTCCCTCTAGTCATCCATTTCAGTAACCTAGATTGTTGTTTCAAAGGTTTGGATGGCCTGCATATTTTAGTTTTCTATTGTGCATTTCTTACTAAGAGTTCCTGAAACAAAGCCATGGAACCCCAAGTCCCTGTGTATAGACCTGCTTATGAGTTTTCCCTTTAATCCTCAACACCTTTGCCCAAGTGCTTTTAGAATTGGTATGAACCCAAACAGCTTCCTGGCCCACCGTAGCTTCTAACATGAGATCATGGATTTAAATCTCAAAATCACAGTATACCTAGTTATTAATAGCAGGGGATTTCAGTTCAACACAATGCTCTGGTACACTGCCAGAAATCCAAGTTTAACATCCTCCAGGGTGTGAAATTAAAGGGAAAAAAATTCTAAAAGCTTGAGAGTTTCTGTTCATTTGAACTCAGTTTAACTCCTTCTCTGCACCTTCCATTAGCTATAAGATCACTAAACTTGCAGTTCAGGATCAATTTTTTCGTGTGTGTTCCTAAGGAAAATGGTTCTGTCTTACTCATCTTTGCAGCCTTAGTGACTAGTACATAATAAGTGCTTATAGGAGAATGGATTATTGTTCGGTAATATTTACTTTCTCTTTTTTGCTCTGTTAGGAGTAACATGTTTCACTGATTTGGGCTTGGCTACATGTCTTGCTTTATCCAATAAGATGCTAACAAATGTGTACAGCCAAGGTTAAAAATGTATTCCTCCTCTCTTGGACCTCTGATGTAACCATGAGAAGAAATTTTCTAGGCTAGCTCAATAGTCTCTGAAGGAGTATAGGAACTATGGGGAAGCAGAATTCAATGGCTCCTACTGAGAACAGCCTATATCAGCCAACCCCCAACAAATAAATATTATGACTTGAGTATTGTCATATACCAAATACTTATCTCCTAGAGAGTAACAAGAAAGAAACCAGGTCATTCATCACTAGAGAATTATTCCAATACCTGTTTCTCCTTCAATGGGGTGGAAAGCCTAAGAGTACCACAGCCACATTTGGAAAGTTAGTAGACATTATCCATAAGATGTTATTACTTAACATCAGGTTAAGCAAAGGGACAAAATTGTCTAATTTTGTTATATACTCTTTCTTTTACTGACCTTGTCTCCATCCCACAAATGAAAAAGAAAACTACTCTTTTGAGAAGAGCAGAACTGCCCTGAAGTCCCACTGTGCAGGGGAGTATCTAATTTCTGCTGTAATAAAACTCTAGAATTTATAAGAATCAGGAATTCCCAATAAATATATAATTGAAACTGTTTTTACTATCTTGATAAAACTGGACCAAAAATTAAAAATTTATTACCTAGTGCAGTTTACAGAAGCTATGTTTCAACTCTTTGGAAAAGTTTTCCAATCCACTCAATATAGCAAAGTTAAGAATACAAAAATTACCAAACCAGGTCAGATCCCTAGTACCTTTCAGTAGAGTTCTCTGGCAGTTGAAAAAGTAAAGTTGTCTCAATGAAAAGTTAGGTTGCAAACAAAAGACCCCTGGTTGCCCTTAATAAATCATGATGGATCTGTCATTCAAGAAAGCTTGTGATAGAAATATCTAGTACCAGGCTTTCCCTATGCTGCAAACAACCCTAAAAATAGATATATCAAAGAAACCACTGCCCAGGCATTGGACAATAGACAGTGCAAGAACTGTGCCCCTGAGAGACAGAGAACTCATGAGCTGAGCTGCAAAATCACCCCAGTAATATGCCTGGGGACAGTTTCCCAACTAAGGCACAAGGAGCTGAAGTCCAAGTAGGGCATGCTGGTCTTGCTGAGCTAAAGTGGCAAAGATCAGTTTGCGGCAGCTGATGGAGGGCACTGGAGAGGAGAGAACTATAACAGAGAAGTACCCTAGAAGCTCATGTTGGGTTCCCAAATCCACCGGGTTCCCCCATGTTGGGCATCCCCTGGCTAGATCCACAAAGGAAATAGTTTAGAACTTAAGTCCCTCCAAATTAGAGGGCCTTGTGAATGACCTTGGGCTTTTCACCAATATGGCATAACAAAAAACAAAACCAAGTCTACACAATTATTAAGTGATCATCCAGTAACTATACTGTCTACTAAACAAAAATAAATCATCTTCAGAGGAGGATTACAGAATCCAGAGTCCACAAAATATCACCTATGAGCAATACACAATAAAATATTACAAGATGCAAACACACACACACATACACACACACACACACACACACACACACACGGAACCATAGTGAAGAAAAAAATCAGACAGGAGAAACTGACCTAGGTATTTACCCAACAGAAATAAAAACCCACATTCACACAAAAACCCTGCATACAAATGTTTAAAATAGTTCTATTTATAATCACCAAAAACTGAAATGTTTGGTTTGATCGATGAATGGATACACAGATGAATGGATACACAAATTTTTGCACATGCATCCAATGATACCACTTAGCAACAGAAAGAAATGAGCTCTTGGATACTTACACTAACAAGGCTAACTCTTCAAGGCATTATGCCGACAGAGAGAGAAACCAGTCTCTGAAAGTTTCATACTGAATGATTCCATTTATATTGCACTTGGGAAAAGGCACAACTACAGCTGTAGAGAACAGAGCAATAGTTACCAAAGTCTGGGGATGGGGGAAGATTTGGCTACAAATAGACAGTACAAGAGAATTTTCTGGATGATGGGACCTTTCCATGTCCTGATTGTGGGTGTGGTTACAAGAATCTATATACATGTTAAAAGTCATAGAACTGTACACCAGAAAGGTCCATTTGACTAAATATTATTTTTTAAATAAAGCTTAAAGTCTGCACGTAAAGAGTTATAAAGGGAATAATATAAACATGTTTAATAAATTTAATAACAGGAAACAATCACATAATTTAACCAATCAAAAAACAGGCAAAGGATATAAATAGACAATTCACAGAATAGGAAACATAAATTACCATTAGATACATAAAAATATGCTCAAACCCCACTTTTACACTCATTGGTTGACAAAGGCAAAAGAGTCTGAGAATGTATCATGTTGGTGAGGATCTGAAGTCCACAGACTCTGTACTGCATTGCTGGTGGGAGGTAAATTGGTATAACCTTCATGGAGGAAAACTGTCATGAGCTATCAAAATGTTTTTGAAATACATGCCATTTTATCCAAAAACTCCACTTCCAGAAATTTATCCTACAGATGAATTTGCACATGTGTCAGATAACCTATGGACCCAAATTATTTATTGAAACCTTGTTTTTACTAGCAAAATGTGGGGAAAACCCAAGTGTCCCTCAGTACCAGATTTGTAAAGTGCAGTATGATATATACATACTATGGAATACAATGTATCCATTCAAATGAAAGAGGAATCTAGGGGCACTTGGGTTGCTCAGTGGTTAAGCCTCTGCCTTCAGCTCAGGTCATGATCCCGAGTCCCGGGATGGAGCCCTGCATCAGGCTGCCTGCTGGGCAGGAAGCCTCCTTCTCCCTCTTTCACTCCCCCTGCTTGTGTTCTTTCTCTGGCTGTGTTTCTCTCTGTCAAATAAATAAAATCTAAAAAAAAAAAAAAAAAGAGGAATCTATCAAATTCTAAAATAAAATATTATTAAGTAAATAAGAATATAATAAAGTACAAAAGAATCTCTTCATATCAAGGACACATATGCATTGTCCATTTTTTTTTAATCCACAAAGTTTGACATTTCACAAAGGCTTATTTTTCCTGTTTCTAAGTTAACCTGTGGAATATTAACCAAGCTTTTTGTTGGAGATAATAGATAGCTACTTTCAGGGCCTAATACAGGAGATCCTATATAAGTTCTTAGATTCTGCCCCCAAATCTATCTTTGGCATGAGCTAATACCTAAAATTCTTAGAATCATAATTATAACAAAAATAATAATAATGGCCAAAACTTATTGAACACTTATCATGTGCTTAGGATATATGCTAGGTGCTTTCCTATGTTCTTTATATCAATCACTTCAATTTCAGTCTCAGTTACAATTCTTTGAAGTTGTACAGCACTGTATGTGGGCTACAAATTGGAAGGAAGGAAGATACACACACACACACACGCACACACACACAGGCACACACACACACACACACACACACACACACACTGAGATTTAAAGAACTTAACTTGCATAAGATAATTTCATTCGTGATCTCTAGACCCAGATGTGGGCAACCTGACTCCAAAGCTCATGCTCTCCCCCATTATCCAATACAACCTGTAACCGCAGAATCCTTGCACAGGAGACAGTCTTTAGGTCTTCTAGTTAAATCCTTCAATCACTATAGGACCCAATTGACAACATGCTTGACAAGAAGCTACCCAGCCTCTGCTGAGTGACAAGGAGCTCACAATCTCCTGAGACATCCTATTCCATCACAAGACAACTCTGATTCTTCTTTTAAAAAAGCTGTTTTTTCCATGGAGCTCAAACCATCTGCTTCCCTCACACTCCCTTTTTCTCCCCTCTGGAGTGACACACAATGGGCATCTAATCCCTCCATCACAGGACAGTCCTTCCAGTCTCTGGTGTCAGTTCTCCTGCCCTCTCTCCTTTTCTGGCTCAGTCCTTAACTCTTCTTGTGCAAGGACTCTAAGATACCTGAACATCCAAAAGGTCTTCATTCCAGTGCCTCCTTGGGTTTTTAATGTTACAGATCAACCCAATTAGGTATAATTTACATACAATGAAGAACACAGACTTTAAATATTATAATTTAATGGGTTTTGACAAAAGACGCTTATGAAACTCATACTGCTACTAAGATATAGACTATCTCTGGGTGCCTGGGTGGCTCAGTCGGTTAAGTACCTGCTTTGGCTCAGGTTGTGATCCCAGAGTCCTGGGATTGAGTCCCAAGTTGGACTCCCTGTTCGTAGGGAAGTTTGCTTCTCTCTCTCTCTCTCTCTCTCTCTCTCTCTCTCTCCCCCTGCCCCCTGCTCATGCTCTCTTTCTCTCACACACTCTTTCACTCCCTAAAATTAATAAATAAAAACTTAGGAGCACCTGGGTGGCTCAGTTGTTAAATGTCTACCTTCAGCTCACGTCATGATCCCGGAATCCCAGAATTGAACCCCGCATGGAGCTCCCTGCTCAGCAGGAAGCCAGCTTCTCCCTCTCTCTTTCCCCCTGATTGTTATCCTTCTCTAGCTATGTTTATGTCAAATAAATAAATAAAATCTTTAAAAATAAATAAATAAATAAATAATAAAATTATATATATATATATATATATATATATATATATATATATACTCACTCCATCACCTCAGAAACTTCTCTAGTGTCCTTTGCCAGGGACTCCCCTACCCATTCCCACACAAAAGAACTTCTGACCTGATCCCTATTATCACTATAGATTAATATTACCTCTAAACACACAGTAAGTACTCTTTTTCATCTGATTCTTTAAATCAGCATAATATTTAAAGGAATTCATTGTGTTGTAAATTACAGCAATACATTCCATTTTCTTCACTGAGAAGTATTTCATTGCAGAAATATACCATAATTTTTGCATCCATTCTCCTATTGATGGACATTTGTTTATTTCCAGTTTGAGGCTCTTTTGAATAAAGTTTCTACAACATTCTTACACAAGTTTTTTGTTTGGATGTACATTTCTATTTCTCCTGGATAAATAGAAATGGAGTGAAATAACTGAGTTCACGGGGTAGATGTATATTTAATTTTCAGGGAAATGCAATTAAAACCACAGAGAAATACCACTTCACAGTCAGTAAAGTAGGTATAATTAAAAAAGACTGATGAACCCAAGTGTTGGCAAGAATGTGAAACAATACTCCTTTCCAAGGGAGACTCTTCAACTTGCATAAACGAATCACTGTGTTGGTGATTAGCTTCAGGTACAGTTATCTCCTCTGTTTGGGGTCTTCAGCATCCATTCATTAATCCAGCTGGACTTGGTCCTGGCTCCTACTGACCTGACCTTTAGCCAATATTCTGGAGATATTGTCACACTTACTAGTGTTAAGATTATTCCCTTGAATAATTCCCTTTTGTGCAAATAATTTTTCTGGTCCACCTGCTGATCACAGTTTTCCAACTTTAATGAACTTATAAAAAATTACAATTGCCCCCACCATAAAGAGGAAATCACTATTTACCATCAAAGCAATCAAAGAAAGCACATAAGGTAAACCAAAATAAAATGCTGATTAAATATCTATAAAATAATGTCTGAAAAATAGAACGAAACTGCAAAATGAGGAAAAGAGGAAGGCAAGTGATTGAGAAAGAAGATACATTAACTATGTTTCAGTCTAGAAACCTCTCTTAGACCTGTTCTCCTATCTCAGCCACTTGAATTCCTTCTATTTTGTAAATGAGGAATCAAGTTCAAAGAGAGGTAAGTGCTCAAGATCACATGACTAATAAGAGAAATCATGACCAAAAACCAAGTTCATGTCTACAAATTCTAGCATTTTTCTGCTATATTGACACATCTCACCCTGATTACTCTAAATATCCCATGAGTAACCTGAATCCATCTGATCAATTTCCAATAGACTTACTGAGGATGATCTTTGGACCCCACTTTATGACCCTCAGTTAGAGTTAAAATATGCCTTTTGAAACACCTTGATTAGGGTTTTCTTCATCCTTTTGTCTGAGTTCCAGTAGCAGCCTGCCACAGAGCCAAGAACACTGACAGAAGAATCAGGAGACTTGTATTGTGATCCTGCCTCAGGCAGAGACAAGTCCTAGGACTTTGTGTAGAGGAAAAAAACGGTGGTGGAAGAGAATGTGGGTTTTGAAATTAAAAAAAAAAAAAAGATGCTAACTGTGGCCCTGGTGACATTATTCCCCTCTCTGAGCCCTGCTTTCCCCACCTATAAACTAGGATGACAATACCTCTCTTGAAAAGTTATTGTAAGGATTAAATGAGGTATTATGTGTAGAAGGTCTCAGACTGTAGGTGCTCAAAAATGCCCTCTACACCATAATTATCCTCCTCCTCATCATCATGACTTGTTACGTCTCAAAGTGCAATTAAATGAGCTTTAAGTTCATAACCAGCTTTTTCTGATACACTTTGAGCCCCTTTATGACCACATCTTTGTATATATAACAGAAAACTGGTTGTTTGGAAATTCCTTTGAAATCATTGGACAGTTCCAAATAATTGGATGGTTACCATCTCACACTCTGGAATGTTCACGCAGAAATGTTTTCTTGACTCAGCCATGCGTTTATCCATTGCCAACCTAGTATGGGCCAGACACCTTGTTAGGCAGGGAGTGAGCATCCAAGGAATGTGACAATTATCCTGTATATAGAAGTATGCAAATTTTTCCCTAAAGGGAGCACTAAGGAGCAAGTGCAGATCCCTTCTAAAAGTAGTATTGCTCTTTGAACGTCTGTGAATGTTTATCCACTTCTGATAATCACCATTCAGCTAGAAGGACTGACCAGAAGAGCTCCTTATTGTCCCACTGATTGCATGTTTGGTGGGGGAAAAATGTGAATCAGGCATTAATTTCACAATGGTGCGTATTTGTTCAGATTAGAAGGTGCTCCTAATAGGATCCATAAATGCAGAACTAATAAAATGGAGTTAGAATCCAAGGCCCATACCAGTTCTAAACACAAAGCAACCCAGAATTCAGAAGCACCTTACCTCTTTCCCAGGTGGGTTGTGCACACAGATGGCATTCTGAACAACTGTGTACAAATTGATTACTCCTTAAATCAAAGTCCACCTCGAATATACCTAAGGTAGCTACTGTTCAAAAGAAAACTACAAAAATGTTTTTGTAATGTTAAAAATTGTCTTGGAAAGTAAATAATGAGTCCTGAAATACATTTTATCAATCTAGACTGTCATGTATCAAGGTTTCTTAATAAAACAAGTTAGATGTGCATTTTCTATGAAAATTCCATTTAAACCTTCCACTCGCATGATTATTTGTCATTGTGGCCTGCAGTCACCAATGAAGTCCAAAAATAATTCATTCCTACTTCATTTCATTAAACAGGCACATTATGAATATGAGGCAATAAACGGCAATTTTCATAACATTTAGCTCTTTCACACAATGAATTAGCAGGAACTGAGACTACGAGAAGGTTTAAGTCAATGAACACCTTTGTCCTAATTATGAAGGATTTATAAGAAGGGAGCGGCATGGCTAGGGCCTGGTAACAGGGCTGGGAAGAAAGGCCAACTTCCAGAACAGGAAATCTATTTGACTATAAGCTGCAAACTGTTTATTAAAAATGTAATTACCCACAAGACCCTTATTCACAAAACCCATTGAAGGAATATTGACATTTGGATCATAAGGTCTCTGAAGTCATCACAGGGCAATGGAACCTTCCTTATCTAGTTTAGTGTTTGTGGAGGTTTAGGTTTTCTTCTCCCAAAAAGGCATAAAAAATCAGGAGGAAATTGCTTTATAACAAGAGCTCCTTAGGTCAAGGGGAGAAAATGGGTAAAGGGTCTTGGGATCCTTCCTTTGGCCCTGCTCAGCTCCTGCCCACATGACCCCAAGTCCAAAGGCTGGCCCCATGAGCGTGTGTGCAGCATGTACACAGAGCACTGGGCTAGGAAGGGCTCCCAAGCAGGCTTTAATGTTCTGCTATCACTGTGTTTAAATTCTGAATAATTTTTTAACCAGGGGCCCCACGTTTTCATTTTTCACTGGGCCCCACAAATTATGAAGCTAATCCTGCCAAGCCTCCTCCCTATACATGTAAACACCACAGACATCTTTTCCAGGACCTCATCATAGCCACTTGTTCTAGTCCTCACTGATTGAAAACGGCAGAACACTGGTTTGGAACTGGAGCTTTTAGAGTGGGATGCTGGGTTCAAATGCTCCTTCTTCTTATGAGCTTTGTGACCCTGATCTCATCTGCATAATGGAGATAACATCCACCCACCTCACAGGGTTGTTACAAGAACTGAAGGAGGTAAGGCACATAAAGGAGAGTGAGTGCATACTCCTTACAGGTGAATGTTCTTTCTGGGGTAACTACTATATTAGGAGTGGGAAGAGAAGAGAGGGAAAGACACTGCCTTGTCCATGAAATGCTGCCTGCCCTCCCAGGCTGAGTTCAATGACCTATCCTCTATTCAATGAACTGCATTGGGTCTGCCATTACTATCCCACCAAAATACTGCATTTTCCTAAACTTCAGACATCCATGTACCACTTTCAAATTCCACTCTATCACTTCTATTTAATAGGTTTATTTAGATCAACTTATTGCTTAAGTGAAATCATTTTACCTTGTACATAAACTTTATATCACTACAAGTGAAGTCCAGTATCCCACATCAAAAAGGGAAGGTAATGCACAACACTTAGCATTTTTATATGGTTATTC